>JAQGAV010001848.1:0-18459 GCA_034691345.1 Phasmarhabditis papillosa
CGCCGTATCTATCAATCCTGCATCGAACCTGCTCTTCTGTACGGTTGTGAAAGTTGGTCACTACGCCAGCAAGATCTGCGACGCCTGATTGTTACTCAGAGGAAAATGATGAGGAAAATGGTTGATATCACCCTGCTTGACCGAATAACTAACAAATGGCTGGCCAACATAGCAAAACTACAAGACATTCGCGCAAGAGCAACAAGAAAGAAGTGGAACTGGGGGCAACACGTCTCTCACATGAGCCCGGAACGTTGGACCGTCTAGTCGAATGGAGACCCATGCAATTTTCAAGACCAATTGGAAGACCAAAAAGAAGATGGAGGGATCAATTCAAGGAACAGCTAGGAGAAGTTTGGATGCAAACGGCTAGAAGTGAACCAAGAGCTTGGAAAGAAAGCATCAACAATCAGATAGACATAATCTTGAAAATTGAATAAATATTATTATTATCTATATTATTATTATATTATTATAAATCCCATCCCATACAACATATTTTCCCATACTCTTAACCACTAAGCAAACAATACAATACACAAAAGGTTATAAATATATAAGAGGAAAGCAATGTTATCTACGAAAAGTGAAGTTGCGGTCGAAACATGAAGCCTAAGGAATTGTCGGCAATAGTATAGTCGGTGGCGGCTAAGACTTAGGTAAGGGTTTACGGTACAAACTGCAAATTCCACTGGAGCGCGGGCAACTATATTAATTCTGTTAGGTAACATAACTATGTTATGCGTTTCAAATTTAGCACTCACTATCAGACCTTTAACTTTCAAATGGTTTGTCCGCCGAATATGAGTACAGAACAAGTAAAACCTATATATATAAGGAAAACTATAAAGTTCGACTTTTATGATTACTAAATGAGACTTTTTATCTAGCTTTTAGCACAATGTAATATCCTTCTCTCGCTATTTCAATGACTGACTATAATCTACAACTTATTTGCTACCATTCCTACGAAATATATGTTCGAATTGTATCGGTTAAACAATTATTTGCATGAAATGCATAAAGTAGCTATTTGCGAACTATTGTTATTACAATCAGCAATCTTGCTATTATCCTCACCTCTTAGTGCTCCTTATTTCCATTTTCTGCTAAGGTTAGGCCGTTTCCTATCGGTAGAATAGGAAACGGCCTAACCGATTCCCCGAATGCAAAGCAGCCTCTGCCGTTGCCCGGCGGTGATTGGTCGATTTACGTGGAGACTAGGGCGATGTTTCAGTTACGGCGCATCTTTCCAACCATTTAAATAGTAAAAACATAGAAATTAATAAATACAATTATTAAATATAACTAATCCTAATTATTTAAATTTTCAATAGATTTCATGGTTTTGTACAATATTGAACAGCCAATGTGGATGTGTACATTCGAAAAATAAAAAGTATATTTTTTCACTCATTATATTTTGTTCTAATGAAGAGCAATTACCGGTATAAAAAATGAAAAATTCTTATGTTGTCGAGGGAAAAATCGGAAAAGACGTGGAATTCTAGTATGTACGGAAACATAAATGCAACCAATATGCAAGTTAAAGGTCTACATGCTCAACTTAAAACACGCCAAATAGTTGTATTCGCTAACATTAATTAATTGTTTCAGAAAAAAGTTATATATGGTGTTGTTAATAACATCATCGACTATTCCGCATTTTCGCGCGCCATTGCTCGGATGTGCTCCAATACAATTTGCAGTTCGTACCGTATACCCTTCCATAAGTCTTGGCCGCCTATTATATTCAAACTATATAGCACATTATAGTCGACGGATGAATCGTTTGCAGAGGGGTACTGTAGAATTTCGAAGGAACGCGGAAATCGAAAGAAAATGTACAAGCAACCGATATAATCGCCTTATAATAAATAGACCTTTAAACTATGTGAGATTTATCCGTAGACTATATTAATAAAGGTAATACAATAAAGAATAAATGAAATACCACTGCAACTTTTAAAACTTTTAAAATTAAAAGTAACCAAAAAAGCAGAAAGTGTGGATAACAGAGAGATTACGTGTGTTATCTGTTCGACCTGTCTAAGTTAGCAATAAACAACTTACTGCGTATTTCTGCAATTCATCCGCGCAAATTGTTTTACAATATCGCACACAACTTTTTGTAAACCTGCGGCGAAAATGAAACATATTTTTGAAGCAAAATATGAAAAATAACAACTACACTTGGAACAATTGAAAAATATAATATATTATGTTATACAAAATTTATTGAAGTATAATATCAGTTCTTATAATAAAAACTATAGCTATACCACTAAACATGGCCTAACAATATAATGGCTAACCTAGGATGTAAAATTAAACTGCTCGACTATCTTACCTCAATGTGGATATAGATGGTCCTATTTGACAGGTCTCTGATTCTTCAGGGTTCAGGGTGGTTCGGTAGTCGCTGTCCTAGTCCGTTCGTAGCAATCATTCCTGAAAAAACATATTTTTAAAAAGCAGTTGGAACATATTACGTGTAAAATATATGTAAAACTGAAGCATATTTTGCGCTTTTTAATCTGGCTGAGTCCAATTAATATTAGTAAACTTCCAAATCATTCAAACATTCAATATGTTATACCAGGAACCAGAGATTGTACTACTACATTATACAAATTATTAAAACTATATTCAATTGCGGAAAAAAGTTTTTGTCTGTTGTTAACCTTGCATTCCTGGAGGCTCCAAGATTTTACTGATTGGGATTGAGAAACTCTATCTTGGAACAATTGCTGAAATAGGGATGCTTTGTTTTTTGTGAGAACTTATTCTTCCATTCTGTTTGGTTAGTTCAGCAATTGCGGTTGCTTTCTTCAACAACATGCTATGCTAGAAAAACAGAAGAAGATTCAGAACACAAATCACGCTACTGAGCTTTCAACATTTGTGTCATGGAATTTAGCCGGTACCTCAGATTCTCTTCGCAAAGCGCTATTTTAATTATACTTATTTCTCTCAGCAAAATCATACTTATACAAAATCACAATAAGCGAGTGCTTAAGCTTAATGGTTAAAGCAGAGGTATATGAATCCGCGAGCAAGAATCTGAAGTTGTGGATTCGAATCACCCGTAGCTGCAGAAGGAGGGATACCACCAGCTTATTTATCCTATGTTTTGTGCCGTCGAAAACGGAATGTCGGAGAGGAACCGTCTCTGCTGAGAAGATTCCGAAATGAATGGCCGGAACCCTGCGCTTAATCTATAGTTATTGTGTGATATGTGCCTGCGATTACAGGAATATATAAATACTTATTATTTACGAAATACCCACCTTCTTCGTTAGCCATAATCTTGATAACGTAGCAAACTGACATGCATGGATTGGGAGATGTACTTCTTAATTAGAAAATTATTAAGTAAAATATTAAACCAACTTGTTTATCAACTGCAAATGTCATCCTATAATTCTACCGACTCATCCATCCTTTACATATGTTTGACATTATCCAAATTGGGAATGATCGAGTGTTCATCTATAAATTTGAGGAATTATTGAGTTTAACTCATAACCCACCACCTTCAACTACTTCTGGTATTCTTTAGTGCATTGTCGGTTTTCTTTTACTAGCAACAGTTTCCCTTAATGGAAGCATTGCAAATGAGTATTATAGAATCAAGTTCCCAAATTCTTCACTTCCCAGCAGCTCCGTAGATGGAATTTCATGGGAGCCTTAAAAGCATTTGTACATTTGTATATTATAAACTTATACATTTGCATAGTTAGTGTACATTGTTATAAAATAAGTTTTAAATGATGGATCAAATATATGAGTAGGTTGCAATTTTCTATTCTGATAAAGTATGAAAAAACTTTGCGATTCAAACATATTTGGTGTAACAATGCTTAATTAGGGTAGTCCTGCGGAATCCGGTGTACTTTTGTTGTAAGATTTCAGCAGACAACACCAGAGACAGTAAAAGACCTGCGGTGCCGGCCCTTTTCTGAAATTTTCTGCCCTGACCCGGGGCGGCCTGGCCGACACAAGATATCCCTGTCCTGGACAAAACCAGGGCTTAGCGAAATAATTGATATAAAAATCAGACAAGAGGACATATTTGTTCCGCGGAGGCGTTTTACCGGCTGCTGAAATATATTTTGCACTCCCTCATTTTACGGTTCGTTATTTTTAGATATATAATATATGAGCTGCGATTACAGGAATTGAGATTCTATAAATACTTATTGCTAACGAAATACCTCCCATCTTTTGTTGACCATAATTTGGATAACGTAGCATACTGACATGCATATTTGGAGGTGGATCTTGTCCACAGCTCCTTCTTCTTCTTCAATTATTAATTAAAACATTAAACCAACCCGAATATTAACTGCAAATACCTCATCGTGCTATTCGTCCTATTCGTCCACTGACTTTTCCTTCCTCTGACTTATCCATAAGTTTGACATAATCCAATTTGGGAATAATCGGGTGTTCATCTATAAATATGTGGAGTAATATATTTTAGCATATAACAAACCTCTTCAACTGCTTCTGGAATGCCGCTTTTCAATGGATTGTTGTTCCTCTTCTTAGCTCATAGCAGCCGTTTCTGTTAATGGAAGCAATGAAAATGAAGTAAAAGCATAAATGCATTGCAAAGTTCCCAAATCTCTTAAGTTCCGTAGGTGGAATATTTCATGGGAGCCTTGAAAGAAGTATGCAAAATTATAGTTATTGTGTGGTGTTATGAACGAAAGTATATAGTGAACGATCAAAGATATGGAGCAGGTTCCAATTTTGTATCATAATACAGTGCGAAAAAACTTTGCGATTTAAAAATCTTTGGTGTAACAATGCTTATTTCGGGACACAAGAAATTCCCTGCCCTGGACAAAACCAGGGATTAGCGAAGTAATTGATATAAAAATCAGACAAGAGGACATATTTGTTCCGCGGAGGCCTTTTTTTGTTTTATTTTGCGCACTTCCTTCTACGGTTCGTTATTTTTAGCGAGATTGGTTTTCTTAAAGAAGGGCAGACATCAATATTTTATGAATCGGCTAGACATTGGAGTATATCATGGGAAATTAGGAGAGTTCAAATGTATTATACGTTATTTTCTAAAAATTTATACAAAGCGAGTTCTACGCAATGATATATTTGACCTGTCTCTGGCCGCATTTTTGTTTTTTCGGATAAAAATAAGTAGAAAAAATTTCATTCCGATACCAAATTTGGTTCAATGATTTAGAAGGTTACAACTATACTTGAATTTTGAAAAATGAAGAATTACTACGAGAAAGGTTTTTAGAATGGCCCTGCGTTTACGTAAACCCGTGCGCTATTTGCTGCCAGTGTTCAGCGCATGTCCCTCCTATAAATAGTTGAGAGATTTTTAAATATATGCTAAGTTCGCAAACATTGTTCCAAGCGTATCGTTGTCAGAAACAATTTCAATTTGAAATTTCAAAGCAAAACTATATTTCTGTTCATACCAGAGTCCGAAATCTTTATAGTTACTTAATAGAATGTAGCTCAGTAACTAAGACCGGGAGCCAAAACTAAATGTTTCTGTTGCCAAATAAAGGAGTCAATTCTATTGTAATGAATCCGTCTATTTCACAAATTTTTATTTTATAACTTTTTGCTATTTAAACAGAATATTTTATAAGAGGAGAACTAAAAGTAGCTGATGACATAACTTTTTTGAAATAACAGAATAGCATGAATAACAGAAAAATGGAATAACAGTTTGTTTCCTGGGAACTTCTTCCAAATCTTCATGCCCTTAATATTTTTTAATAAATTATAGTTTATTGGAAGAACTCTCAAAGCCTTACTTTGGTAAATTTATACCTTCATATTAACGAACCAATAAAAAGGGATCTCATATGTTTTTCCATCCGGATTTCCCGGGAAGAGCGGTCCAAAAAATACGGTTTTGACACAGCCTTGCGGTTGGTCAGATCCCATTCGTACCTTGAGATAATGGGTTAAAACCAAATAAAACAGAAATTGCTGGCTACTACCACCCGGACAGCAGCGTATCTCAATCAGCGAATGTACACATGACGAGAGATCGAAATTTTTATGAGAGACTGCAGGTACGAATGACTTGAGGTATGAAACTAGCAAATACTTCTATTTCGATTCAACGTTCGTGGATTTCATAAACTTAATATTCGCTAAGTTACGTTACTCAAAACAGATCGTAAGTGAGCGAATTTCTACCTAACCTGAATAATAGCAATTTGCTTGATCACTAAATCTAAAACAATCATATTATCCTACAAGTATTGGATGTTAGCTGGATGCTCTCAAGTAACCTCTGGAAGTATTTGTCTAAGTTTAACTGTTGTTCAGAAGAATGCAAAGAATTCAACACTGGACAGCTTGCGTTATTAGTTTTACGAAACATTTATTATCGAATTAGTTGTCTGGCTGTTGGGGACAAAGGTACCATTGAATTATTTCGTCAATTTACTCAGGTTGATGAGATACGGATATTCCCTGGTACCCAGCAGTTACCAGCAAATACCGCTGATAATGGTCGGTACCCAGCAGTTACCAACACCTTCCTAGCCGCTACCAGCCATACAGGACATCTGTTGCTGGGAGCGGCGGTAGATTGGTTCGTATCTGATCAACCTGAGCATAATGTTCCTACTTTGATGACTGCATAGAAATTTTCATAAGCCTTTCAAAACTTTGAACTGGAAATATTAACTGGTTTATAAGCTGGTTTAGTAGCTAACTAACCATATACTTTCCAAATCCGGGCTAACGTTGATTAAAACCTGTTACGAACTTCTTTTGTACAGATTTTTCCGAAACATTTTATTGTAAAGATATAGCATATCTCAAGACCTAAGTTTCCAGCGCGGTATCACAAGCGGGGGCCAGTGTTATAAAAAATGTATTTAAAATCGGTCGACTTGGTGCGTTTTCTACAAAGCTATATTCATTTTCTATAACACAGCGTCTCGCTCGTGATACCGTGGTCTTAGGTCTTAGGATGGAAACATAGGTCTTGAGATGAACTATATTTTGTACGAACGTATAGTAGTCCTATTGCTAAATTAAACTGATCTCTGGTTACTGTATTAATCCACTTCGGGCTACTGGACGATTTCAAAACCTGGCTGACATGAAACAAAAGTTCAATTACACCAATACGTCAATAATAAGTAGATTGCAAGACACATAACATTGCGAAATTCTGCGTAACAATGTGATATTGCAGATTAATCTGATCAAAATCACTTTTTCGTAAATCTACTACATCTCATAAGCCCTATATAAAAAGTCCGGAAGTGGCCACTCATTCTATGGCCTGTATGTGGGTTGTATAATAATTCCAGTATAATTATATGTAGGTCATATTGATTTTGCAAACGAACTATATTATTTCAACCAAGTAGTTAGCTTGTGAAGTAACAAACTTTTGAAAAGAAAAACTTCATTATACAGTTTGTTAATGTTGCATAAGTTTCAAGCGAACGTATTCACGTTAAAGCTATAAATAGGATAATCTCAGAATAATATGTTCACAGGGGTTGATTGGCAAACTTTTTTTAAAGTACTTTTACTTCGTCTCTTGGTATCTGGGGCCGTCACAAAATTATTTAGACCCACTTCTTTAGATTGGCTCTCCATTTTTAAGATTCCGTTTCGTCAATGTGTATTAAAAGGCAGGCAATTTCTAGTTATTCTATGTGGTTTGAACAAGTGTGATTATAGGTCGTAGATATCATATCCACGGGTATTATATTACTTCAACCAGTGTATAGTCAGCTTCGAGAGTAATAATGGAGTGTCACTTGCGTATTTATCGGGTTTTCAACACCCCATGTGCAGGCAAGTTGCACGCGTGTATTTGCAAAGTGCAATATTGAACGGAGAGTGGCCGCCAGATGCTGTCGCGTTACTGGCAAAAGGGGCTCAGACGAGCGTTGAATTCTTTACACCCCATCATTACTCTTGACGCTGACTACACCTGACTTCTATGAGGCAGAACGAACTCATGAAGATACCATAGAAGAGAACACTTAGTGTGTGGAACCTGAAATTATATATCTTTTATAGTTAGAAGGACCATTATTAAAAATTGTTCAAGTTTACAGAGTTTATCTCAGTAAATGTTCTTATTAGAGGCAAAATCCGTTTTGACTTTCATAAGTTTGTAGACTGTTATTGGATAAATACTTCCATAAAAAGCTGTCCCATTGTTTTGCTTGTTGAAAGATGCTTTCCTCTTAAAGCCACTCTTAAATTCTGAACCGATCGCACTTACCAAACAACTGCTGTGACCATTTCTTGCCTTCAGATTGAATTGCTGCAATTTCCTGACGTTCACCTAAAAAACTATGATCATTAACTAACTAACTATTCATAAATGTTGATTTGATATGATCACATGTGCAGTTTTAAGTTTGATGATGTATGCGCAAACCTTCTGGAAGAAGAGCTTCGAACTCTGCAAAATTTGCTTGTGCAACGCGTCTTCTGTCCATTTCACCAATTTTCTCCGCAACTGCTTCTAGCTCTGAAATAAGACTGCAAACTATTGAACAAAAAATGATAAAAGAATTGTGAAACTAAATATTGCTCTTAGTACCAGTACTATTACTTGGTTCGCAGCAGTAACCTGTAATTTCAAGTAAGCTCATACTGAAAAAGAAAAAGCCTTACCATCTGTGGATATCTTTGATAGAACATTTCTGTTCAGAGCAATCTTGACCAGGTCATCAACGCTGCTCTCGAAAATGAAGGGATGCCCTGAAAGGAAACTATTGTTAGTTTAGTTTTTTGCAAGAAATATTTAGATGAGCTTCTGGTTTAATCCAGTTAAGACCAAAATTCATTTTTAGTCAAATAAAATTATGTTATGCTTACGTTTGATATATTTGTTGACAGGTGTTAGGAAAGTGGTGCCAGCAAAATTCACAATTTCTGCCTTGCATTTTAGAGTCTGTGAGAATATATCTGAATCCGCAGAAAACTCTTCGAGGTCCTCCAATTTGGCCTGAAAGAGTTTAGTTTTACAGTTTCTAGCATAATGCAATATTACATAGTTAGAACATCTTTGCTAAATATCAACACTCCACTGACTTAGGGCTGGGAAAAGGCCGGCGGGGCAGGCCCGGACCGGACCGTTTCTCAATTTTCGGCCCTGGCCCGACCGGCACTAGTCTATTTCAGACTTTTTGGTCAGTGACTGACTAAGTTTAAGAATTGTTAGAAACATTTACTTTTGATTTTTAACTGCTCTAAATATGAATAAAAGATCAGGACTGCGCTAATTGTTTGCATTACTCGGCTCGCGATACAGCTTTAAGAGATGTGTTCTCATTTTAAACTTGAAGTTCATTTTCCACAAGAACGCTTTGGCTAATTCATAAAGGAGTTAAACATCAAGCTTTAACCATTTATATATACCGTGCCTCTTTACCTAAAGGCACTGCCAACCGTATTCACAAGCTTACCAAAATAACATCTTTATCAACGTTGCAGAAGTCTTCCATACATTCATAGCTTATAGTCATGTATTGGTTTGAGTGAAGACGAACATGTGCTTCGTTGAGTGGCTGTAACTTTTTTATTGTGCTCGGTATTGCCATTTGTTGCGATACAAATATAATACGTATCTAATCGGTAAATTAAAATCTTTACTAATAACTCGTGTTACAAAGACTTATTAGCTCGTTGTTGAAAAAGCATATACTGTAGGACCTATTATTGTTGACGGACAACCAATATGCAAGTTGAGGGTCTACATGCTCAACTTAAAACGCTCAATATTGTTGTATTCGCTAAGTTTAATTAATTGTTTCAAGAAAAGTTAGATTTGGTGTGGTCATTAGCATCTTTGACTAGTCCGCGTTTTCGCGTAGCATTCTCGCTCCAATACAATTTGCAGTTCGTACCGTATACCCTTGTATAAGCCTTGGCCGCCTATTATATTCAAACTGTACATATAACGCATTATAGTGGACGGATGAATCGTTTGCAGAGGTGTACTGTAGAATTTAGAGGAGCGCGGAAATCGAAAGAAAATGTACAAGCAACCGATATAATTGTGCGCTCGCCTTATAATAAATAGACCTTTAAACTACATGAGATTTATCCATAGACTATAACTATATAACAAATTCTTCTCAATTCCTACATATCTCACTCAACTAACCTCATGTGAATGGTGCTTGGCCCCTCCAAAATTCACGGTCTTTCTACAGTCTGCATCTACAGTGAAGAGAACGAAACAGCTAAATAGTTAATGTTTCAAAACTCGATAAAACTAATGTATTAGAAATTAATGCAATCATTTCACAAAATGTCTGGTTTAGACAAGATAACTTCCTTAACTGTAACCCCTACATGCTGCTAGAAACGGTCCTACCTTTTTGCATACTTCCAGTTGTATCCGAAGAACTCTTCCACATAGGCGCACTTTACTTGTTTCGTTGATTCGGCAGAGTAAGCCAAGACAGCAAGAATGAGTACTGTAATGAAATTTTGAGCATTGGTCTTGAAAGTATAAAAGGTGACTTTTTTGCCTATCCAGTTGCAGTGAAGGGCTGAACTTTTCTGGATGTTCTTGATCTTGCTAACAACCTTGCAAATAAATCCCAATTAAAAGGTAGCAGACCGACCGACCGCTAGGTTACTTTACTGCTAAAGGGATATTCAATGAGCAGCCTATGAAGCAAGGTTCCTAACTTGCTTCATATCTTCACTTGCTCAATCACGCTTACTTTTTGCTAGGGGTCGCGCAATCATTAAAAGTCTGGGAGCATTATTCTTAGGAAACCAACCTGGAAATATAGCCCGCATGTCGAATGATAGCAAAGTTTGCAAATACAATACGATTGTTAAATAAAGTTGGGCTTATAAAGAAAATGCTTTAAGGAGTGGGCGGCGCGTATAGGAGACGAATGGTAAACAATCCAACATAATGCTATATAGTTGAATACAAAAAGGAATAAATTTGGAAGCCAGCCGTTGAAATTCTTGCAGATTCATTGAAAATGGTATGAATAGATATGCGATTATTTGATATTGCATAGGATAAAGTATTTTAGCTACTGTATCATATGTTTATTGTAGGTAGTAAGGGTTGGTCTGTTTCCGTATAATAGTTTGAACTGACCAATCGAATTACTTGAAAGTTATTATATACAAGGAAGAATAATCACGTTATTCAGTTCGAAACAAGTTAACTGTTCAAAATTTCCACTTTCGTAATGAATTCAAGTTTTGTTTTGATTAGGCAGAGAGCCTTTTTTGGTATATTTTCAAAAGTAGCTCCACGTAACCATTTCATCAGAACTGAAAACTCACCAAAGTTGATTCATACCAATTCTGGAGCAGACTGTGAAAAGGTTGGCCCGGCAAGAACAAAGAATTGATCTTTACATTACATATCTTTTTACATTTTTCACGTTTACCTATTTGTTATAGTCTTTCTCAAGACCTAGGTTTGAAGCGCGGTATCACGAGCGGAGCGTGTTTAATAAAATAAATGTACTTTTAGAGAAACGCATCATGTCTGCCGATTTTACATTCATGTTTTATAACACTGCACCCTGTCGTGATACTGGACTGAAAACCTAGGTCTCGAGATAAACTATATAAGGCTTAAATATTATGAAAGAAGGATTAGACACCAAATTTTGTCAAAACGAATTTTACTTCAATAGCATAGTATCACACTTACCCAGTCACAAGCAAGTGAGTGTGTGTCCCATGCCTACAGGTCAGGCCTGGCCTGATATCTGCTATGGGTCGTTTGATTACTCATAAACAGGGCTGCTTATTTTTTAGTCCGGCCTCACCGGCTTTTAGGCCTGTGAGGTCCTATTGCTTACCAAAAACTTCACCCAGCACTATAAAACTTTTACTTCTGCTTAATTTAGGCATTACGATCCAACCAATGGTGATTTAGGAGGCTCAAGCAGGCCAGACCAGGCGCCCTCTTTTTAAAAGTCCCAGGCCGGCCTATACGCAGCCCTGCTTACAAATACAACAGATCGAACTGCACTTGTGAATTTCACTAGTTTGAGCTATATAGTTATCTTACAATACTTACAGTATTGCTTATTGTTAGCAGTCATTTGGCCATGATCTTAAATTTTAAATATTTGCATAGTGCAAATCAATTCTTTTGGAAAACGTTAACACGGAAATTGGAACAAAAATTTCTTCTGACCAAATGATATTCCCAATCTCCCGTTTGCCTGCGTCACTTTAAAAGTCCGTTTCCCTGAACGGCTATAGATGAAAAAAAAACTTTGAACTGTGCAACGACCTGCTTTTAATGGTTCTTAACAACCTTTCATGAAACACTTAAGCTTCGGCATAGTGTCATTTTAATACCTATTTTGATATATATCAACTCTTCTTTACCTCGTTCCTATGAAAGCCGAAGATTTTCTCCAAGTCTAAAGACTGGGCAGGGCCGGCGGGCCTAAAAACACGACTCGTCTCCTCTTGTTAGAACACTTTTGATTAGCAAGAATGATTCAGTTTAGTACTAGTATTTTTCGGCCTATATCACAATCAACTGTAGCAACTTTGCATAGTGAACACATAAAGGTCAAACATTTGGTTTTTACCAATTACGAACACGTTTTTAACGTTTAGTCTGTTATTAGACATTATAACATTAAATAGTTAGTCTGTTCAAAAAGCTAGCAGCCTCTCATTTTTTTTTAAATTTCTCTTAATAATAATCATTGTATTGTTTGCAAGCAATTTGTGAATGATCTCTGGTTTTCCATCTTTCACATCGACTATAACTTCTTCAGATTTCAAAGAACTGTGCAACGTTATACATCTAGTATTTCAGAATCGCTCTACAGATTAGGCTGATTATAATTGTCCTTTAGGGTTCAGGTAACATTTCTTGGTGCAAGAAGCGGCAACATTGTGATCTCTTTGTTCGCGTGACGTTTGCCAGCCAAAATATACAGCCTCTTATTTGTCTTGAATAGTCTCAAAGTTTTAAAACTGGCCGCCGGCTGTCTTTGAAATGGTCAAACTGAGACGATAGACGGGCCCTAATATTCTGATAGATTAGAAATGCATCCACTATGTCTCCCAGGAGGGTATACTGAACTTTGAGAAAGAACGTTATGACTAAAACTTTTTCTTACGAAAAACAACCTCAACAGTTTGTACACTAATGATTCAAAAGTGTAAAAGTATCTAATCTTCTTATCACGTATGTTTCAATAGTAGATTTTCCATGCTGTGTTTTGTCCAACAATTCTGGAATCGTTTACACTTATCGTAATATGGGTTTAAAATCGATAAGTTTCCTGTTTCACTGGCATTACAATAAAGTTCATTTATCTGAGGCTGGGTTTCGGCCATACATTCGAGAATCCTCAAAACATGGGTGGCTTCAAATTAGCACTCAATCTTCGTGTGCACCAATAAACGCTGTGACTTTTAAAGGCCTATTACAAGAAAGGCTCTAAGTAGTTATTCCTCTCACTCGGCGATTAAAACGTAAACTTTCATGAAATTGTGGTTGTTTAGGTCGTTAGTGTATTCTATATCGTGAATGATAACCATTAACCATGTTTGTCCAGAAAGGTCAACGATTCAAATCTCAGAGAACATAAACGTTATACTTACTAACAGTAAAACATTTATTATGCTGTTCGAGGCTTCAGACGCCTGAGCGAAGTCATAGTCAGATGAAGTCAATGTATGCCAAAATTCTGAGACATTCGAAATGAAAGGGAACATGAAGGAAGGCACGTATAAGCAGATGTTGCTTTAAAAAGGGAGGAACAAGCAGATTACACGGCGGTATCATTCTCGAAACAGACAATAGCATCTACTTCAAACAATTTCTTATCACTACAGATGTGCTCGAAAGTTGAGTGGGGCCAAGCGGAAAACTGGTAACTATTGAGTATTAGGATTACTTGTCATTGGATGACTGACGAATCAAACGAGAACACCTCCATTTCTCAGAGAAAATGAAATATGAATATGTTTAATATCAAGTTTCTTTCAAGTTTTTCACGGCAAAAATCGAAAAAAGGTATCCAAAAAGTTGTATAAATTGATATTCAAAGAAAAAAGAAAATCAAAAAAGAAACTTGCTATTCAATAGCCTGAATATTGAAGGAAGTATAGTCCCGTTGAATCTCACTTATTCAATAGTTGCATTGAGTGTTCAAAAAGAATCTCGATGTAAATGTATCTAATCGTTTTATAAAAACGAAAACATGCGCAAAATTACTCAAGAATACGTGCAAAGCTTCTAACCACTGGTCGTGGTGGCCCAGTGGTTAGAAGCTTCACCTCATCAACTAGAGGTCGATGGTTCGAATACCTTCGAGGAAAAAATTCTTGCAAATTTGTTCTGATTTGCCACCTCCACTCCCTGGGTGATGTGCTATGAAGTCCCGATTCGTATGGATTTCTTGTCTTACTTTTTCCCTCCTTTGATCTCGTGTTTAGTAAAATGAATAAACAAACTTTAAAAACTTTGAACAAACCTTCAATTACCAGTTTCTTAATGTAGCCTCGCGAAAAGTATTCAACTCATTATGTCGTTTAAAATATTTCGTAAAAACAAACTGTTGAGAAAACGATTGATCAACACATGTGAATCAGACTATAAGAACAAATCATTATCCACAATCAATTAATTGTTCTTTGAATACTCTGGGTTAACATATTCATCTCCGAACACTATTATGCCAAGTTGAGACCGTACTCAGCTACCGTAGTACCAGTACCGTAGAGCGAAAAGTCTAGCACAAAGTTTAACGTACGTGCTAGCTAGCGCTTACTCAGCGTTGAATTATCTCGTTGCAGACTGCATCCAGATAAGAATTATAAGAGACTGTGGATGATAAACAGTATTACAATTAAAATGCCTATTTATAGATATATTTATAAATTGGCAACACTTTCGACGTGGAGAGTTTGTTTTTACATAGTTCAATAGTAGAACATATGCATGATCGCAGTTCTAAAGTGAAATTTCGCATTTTGTCCTACGGATAGTGGATTGAAACTACAAAATTGAAATTGAAAATTGAAAAATTTAAACTGAAACAGAACGATGCCGTTTTGAAAAATGATTAAGCAATAGTTTTGATGATTAGGAGATTTAAAAATTGTGGTCAACTAACAAAGGCTTGTTCATCTAAATTACGTATAAACTTTCTGCTTGGCACGATGCAATAAGCAGAGATGGCTTAACTAATTTGATTTAAAACAATACTCGTCGCTTATCTAAATGTTTGTGCAGTTTTTCCGGACCGGCACAACATATGGTCCCAAGTCAAAATTTCAAATTTGCAGGATGTTTTCAACAATGAGTTTTCCAAGAAAATCACTACCAAATGTACGGGGCCCGCAAAGTTCGGTGCGATTTTTAAAATATTGGCCCGCTGACCAGGCTGGCCCATCAATTTTCCATGTTGTGTTAATATGTGTATGTATTGCGATAGCATAAATAACGATAACAGCGATACATCAAGGTTATATATGTAGTTTACTCATAAGTTATATATAATGTAGTTATAAGGTTATATATAAACTATATGTAGTTTTCTCATACTTCAAAATACTTGGAATCTAATCCAACTTTCTATTGCTGCGCCATCTATACCTGCCACTGGTTGGAATTGCATGGGCAGAAAAATAAAACACTAAAACAGAAAAATCAGGATCAAAGTCTTCCTTGAATTATTATAAAAGTATCTCATGATAGGCCTATTACTCTTGCAAATAATGCTTGAATGCTACCTGCCACGCAATTTCGTATGCCTATGTTCAACTTACTGGCTAAGCCTAATTGGGTAAACCAATACATAAAGAAAACACTAACCCAGGTAAAAACAATCCATCACTGATTCATACTGACAAATCTACCCCTTGTGCGAAGCGAGCGGTCGTGTCTCGAACTTGTGTATTAGTCTACGTTATCTGACCATAGCAAGTCATCACCAACCCAATAGTATCTCATGAAAGGGACATTGCTTTTGCTGTTGTTTAGAATATACAGCTTAAACAAATTCAACCGGGCTCAAGGAACCGTTGGTAGACGACTAACGAGTAAATGCTTACATACGGTATCTTACATATTCGGTAGTACATTGAATGAAAGTAGGAATAAATAAATAAATTTTAAAGCTTTTCCATATTCATCTTTAGGGCTATTTAGAGAAATCAAGTTTTTTTGTAAATATTCCATCTTTGAAAGTTTTGCGCAGCGTTCTGAACCATAAGCCGGTTTATTTTAGATACGGGTCCTTAACGATGGGCCAAGCCATCAACAATGGACGAATTTTCAGCAATAACATGTATATCTTTCCGTCTTTTTTCATAACATACATTTTATAGTAGGGGAATAGTCTCGAAAACATCCTAAGTCCTACACGTTTTTGCCACAAATTGACCACTGGCCGGCTTGTTCCTCCTCCATATACGTTCTACCTTTGAGAATACAGTTTTGCATATTCCACCAGAAATAGTTTCACATTTCATTACAGCATTATATAAACATGCCCACTAACGTAATCCTCCAGATTTCCACATGATCACGAAAAGTTCACGTGTGCTGATAAGAACTCAAAGAATAGAGTAACCTCATCAATAGTAGGATTGATAGTTTCAACTAGCTGTGAAGTGTACTTTGACCAATTGGGTGAAAACATGTTATAAACCAAGGTGTATATTTATGCTAAAATGCAAACATTCGACGAGATATCTAATGAATAGTTATTAAATAATGGTTGAATCATAATATTAAATTTGCCATTTTATTTCTAACATCCCGTACCGTATATCAAATACTGTCCGCGCCTAGCCGTTGACTGGCTTCAGAACCCACTTTATTGATTAGCGCCTATATCCATTTATGATTTATGACCAATTAATTGGCTTATTACGAGAATAAGTATTGGTGGCTACCTGTTACTACCTGTTACTACATACGCTACCTGTTACTACATACAAGCACAATTTGTCAAACTCATCGCAGAGATTAAGTTCAGCACCAAAAAGCTCAGTAAAAAAAAGTAACAAATATTTCTTTATAACAGCTACAAGTTCAGTTAAGTACTTGAAAAGTCAACAGGATTGCGTTGGTTGTAGATCTAATAGAATAGCATCTAGTGTAGACATTCGAAATGAAAGGGAACATGAAGGAAATCTGCAGCTTCAACGCACGTATAAGCAGATGTTGCTTTAAAAAGGGAGGAACAAGCAGATTACACGGCGGTATCATTCTCGAATCAGACAATAGAACCTACTTAAAACAATTTCTTATCACTACAGATGTGCTCGAAAGTTGAGTTGGGCCGACCGGAAAACTGCTAACTGTCGAGTATTAGGATTACTTGTCATAGGATGACTGTCGAATCAAAAGTGACGACTTCCATTTCTCAAAGAAAACATAATATGAATTGGTTGAATATCAAGTTTCTTTCAAGTTTCTTCAAAGCAAACATGCAAAAAAAGGTATTCAAAAAGTTGTATAAATTGATATTCAAAGAAAAAAGAAAATCAAAAAAGAAACTTGATATTCAACAGCCTGAATATTGAAGGAAGTATAGTCCCGTTGAATCTCACTGATTCAATAGTTGCATTGAGTGTTCAAAAAGAATCTCGACGCAAATGTATCTAATCGTTTTATAAAAACGAAAACATGCGCAAAATTACTCAATAATACGTGCAACAACACGTATTATTTGTTATTTTGATACAACTATTACTTTTGAACTAAACTAGACAAAACAAATCATTATCAATGGTTCTTTGAATACTCTGCTTTAACATGTTTGCCTCAGCATAATATTATGTAATGTTGAGACCGTTCCCAGCGAAGGAAATATAACATTTCGTAACTTGTTCATGTAAGTCTGGCACAAAGTTTAACGTACGTGCTAGCGAGCGCTTACTCAGCGTTAAATTCTGTCGTTGCAGACTGCATCCAGATAAGAATCAGTAGATCAACAAAACAACACATTCGACCTAGATACTACGGTTTTATATAGTTAAAAACTGAAACATTTGCATTTGCATGCAGCATCGCAGTTTTACGTTTTCAAAGTCAAAAGAACGGTCACTGAAAGTAAAGTTGAATATGTTTTCCAAAGTTGCTATTGAAACCACAAAATGGAGAACAATGATGGAGCATTTGCTTTGGTGGTTCGGAGATTTACAAATTGTGGCCTACTAAAACAGTTTTGATTAAAATGATTTTGTCTAATTCAATTCTTCCGTTTTCTTTTTCTATCGGAACCTAATTCACGCCTTAACGCTTTGTACTTGACAACCATAGTTGCAATCAACATAGAAGGCCTGACACGGGTCGCCAACGGCCGCAGTGGGGTCAAAGGACTGTACCCCTTTTTAAAATTTAAACGTAATTTTTCTCTGAAACGATTCAATCAATTTTTCCCAAAAAACTCATTTCCCTAGATCAGACTGAGGGCTATGGAATGGTACTAAAATAAACATAAG
>JAQGAV010001849.1:0-18457 GCA_034691345.1 Phasmarhabditis papillosa
TTAAAAGATGTATATCGCGCTCCAATGCTAAAATCTGCTAAGGCCGCCCCAGGCCCAATTTTTAAAAGTCGCAGGCCTGGCTATATAGTGTGTAATTGTTTTAGACAATATGTTACATCGTTGTCAGTTATGCGAAAAGCAATATAAGCATAAACAAAGTCTCGTAGCCCACATGCGTCTCCATAAAGGTTTGCGGATTCGCTTTAACTCAATTCCGAACCAATTTAGAAAATTATAAATGCTCAAAGTGTGGAAAGTGCTGCCCAAAAAGATATATTTTGGTTGCCCATGAGAGCTCTTGTGACAAAAAGGATAAAACAGTCTGTCGTGTGTGTAAGACTGAGTTTCATGTAAGTTTATTTCCCATATTTTTTGGCAACTATAGTCAGATTCAAAAGTAATGAGTCCGTGTATGAGGCGTATTTCGTTATTTTTAACACTGCACCTGCTTGCATTCTACGCGCGCGATATCAGCAGATTGCAAATTGCTTTCGGCCTTATTCAGACAAAATATTGCAACACTCCTGCTTATTAACACGGCCTTATTACTTTTGAATCCGACTATACATTTGTCTTGAAACTAGGCAAACAAAACAGTTTGTTTTGAAATTGCGTCTGCATTTACGAAACTGCGAGTTCTTTTCATCTTTTCTCATTGGTTCATATATTCACTTTTAGGATCTATGGGCGGTAAACGAGCATTTCAAGAATGTTCACTCCGACCAACCCATTCACGAATGTAAAACATGTGGACACATTGCCAAAAGTCCATCGGAACTGAAAAGACATCAAACAACTCACTCGGGTAACTTGTTTCTCTTGAAAATATTTGTTGGAAAGTTGTAGAAGTTTCCAATTTTTATATAGAAAAAAAGTAAGATTAAAGATTGTTTATTCATATTTTACGAAACACGAGATCACATATATTTGGACGATAAAGTGAGACGAACGGACCACAGGGAGCCAGGACTCACACAGCACCTGGGGAGCGGAGGCGGCGGATCAGAAGTTTGCAAGAATTCTTTCTTCAGGGCGGATTCGAACCATGGACCTCGAGATTATGAGGCAAAGCTTCTATCCAATGGGCCAATCCGCCCCTCCACTCCTCAATAAAATTTATTTCCAGGTGCTAAATTGTACAAGTGTGAACATTGTGACAGAGCATACAAAAGTGATGTAGGATTGCAAGCGCATATGAAAATTCACGAAGGTTTGTGAAAAAAAAAATTGCCCAAGAGTGTTGTGTACCGACCGACCCGTTATATGCAACATACTTAAAGGGACTGTGACACGGTCTTTCACATAGCGTCCCAAAAGACAGAGAATTTTTCGTTTATCAAAAAGTTCTAAAGAAGTATATATCCAAAAGTGTTTGCATTCGAGATATTTGGGTTTAAAGGTGCGCGCTCCCATTCATTTTGGTTCATTTTGGGTCGGGTTACTGTAGCTTGCACTTTAAATTATATCATAACTTTTCAGAAAACATAACAACATATCTATAACGCCTTGCCTAAAATTACAAAACTATGCTTTTTAGAGAAGTTCAAATGCAAGGAATGTGGTTTCTACACAACTTGTTTGAAAATGCTGGAAAGACACGAGGAAATTCACAAAAAGGAACCAGTATTCAAATGTCTGGATTGTGATGACTGTTTTACGGTACACTGAAATAATCATTAACAAACTTATTATCTTTTATTTAACTAATTTAAGGATAGATCAAGGCTCAATGAACATGTTCAAAATAAACACCCGGAATGCAATCCATACGAATGTAACATTTGCGGCAAGAGATTTTCCTGCTTTGATAGTCGAAATAAACATTACAGATGTCATTCTGGTGAGTTTATTAGACGTAACTGAATCACAATCATACTGTCTGATGTTTCATTCAAATTATTCATTCAAATAAGATGGAAACGAAATGAAGAAAAATGGATAAAAGCTATATTCGGATTCAAAAGTAAAACCGGCGTGTTAATAAGCAGGAGTGTTGCAAATTTTGTCTGAGTAAGGCAGAGTGAAAAGAAGTTGGCAATCTGCTGATATCGCTTTCGAAATTGTTTGCCAATCAGTATTTAAAAAAGTTAATACTTTTAATTCTTTTGTATTTAGAAAATGAATACAAATGCAGTATTTGCGGTGCCTCTTTCAATACCCTTTCTTCCTACAATATACATTTGAAATGTCACGAGAAATACAGAACTGAACGTCACTACGGCTGTTTCTATTGTGAAGATTCATTTACGGTAATTTGTATTAAACTTTGTTTATCGGCATCTATTGATTAGAAATTGAAATCATTAAAAAATTGAAGAAAAATTAAGGGTTGTACAAGGAATTCAATTTTGGTGCACCCAATTTGGGTTACTGTAGCCCCATGAGTACCAAAATACGATCAAAAGCATATTCACACTGCAAATTCGGCTTATTTCTCTCGCTTACTTGACTTATCAAGGAAGAAAATGGTAGACATGTTTTTAGTTTTTCAAAAATGGGTGTATTTTAAGAGTTTTGCAATCTGCCGCAGGGTTCCATGGGAGGAGTCCTGGTCTAGGGTGCTCCAGTGCACTTACTCGCAGGGTGGCAGACTTTTTGCCTTTAAACCAAGACTAACCGAGCCCGGCTGTGACCATCTTAACTCTTACCTATCTATCTATTTTAGGATTTGTTTTCTTTGAGAAATCACATCAGTATATCACATGAAAATCATCGTACAAATAAGAATAACAGTAAGTTCTATAAATGTCCGAAGTGTATCTGGTCCGGAGGTGTATCCACCTTATGGGATCATTACGAAGATAAACATTCTACTGAGATTGAAAAAGAAGACTACAAGTGCAACTATTGCGAGGACAAGTTTACCGTAGGTCTTTATCTATAAACATATATAGTCTGTAACAATAAAAAGGATGCAAGGTGCGGTGTTAAACGTGGGATTTCGCAATTACGTATTTGGGTTTTATAAAATCAAACCTTCGCAAAAAGAAGCCGAGATATTTTTCTAGTAACAAGCAAGAAATTGCGCTTCTAATCATACCAAGAACATCTACTTTAGACGAAAATTGAGCAATTTCTTAAAGCCTTTATAACACCGCACCTTGCAGCCTTTTTCTTGTTACAGACTATATTCTTCTTGTCAAAATACTTAAGTTTCTAAAAAAACTAATTAAGGTTCGAAAAGAATATGAGAAGCACCTCCAAGGGCATACAATGGAATCACTACCCTACACTTGCAAATACTGTATTAAGAAGTTTAGGTCACCGACATTATGTGCTCAGCATATTCTTGACGCCCATGGAGGTAGAAAATTCGAATTATTATCAAAAGTTTTAATAGTAGCTGTTATATTTACTAGAGATCGGTGAAACCGCTTGCTCAAACGGCGCAGTTGTGCACACAGTTCGGGTAAATTTCTGAGCCGTTTATTACCGCCTGGTATTTTTGGACCATGGGGACCGAAAAAATTAAAAATTCCCAAAAGCCTGAAGTCAAGGTTAACAGAATGGGGCTAAGGTTAAAGAATAGTGAGTGGCATGGGTGCTTAAGCCTAATAAAAATAGGACTATTTTTCGAATAAATTACTTTTGCTACAGCAGTTTTTTGAAATTTAGGTTTTCGTCTGTCCCCCGATACCTTGGTCCCCAAGATACCTGGTCGTTTATTACTACTGTGTGCAACTAACAAATACTCCGGCTAATTTCTTTACTTGAGCTAATTTTTCATATTTTAGAGAAATTGGAACTCAATCTTGACGATAGAGTAACCAAACTTGAACGACTTGTAATTGAAATTTGCGGTTTTGAATCAGAGCTCGATCCAGACTGCCAAAGGAATAAAGAAGGACAATTGGTTTTTATATGCAAACAATGTGGTAATAGATGGTACGGTTGCACGGCCTTGAAGATGCATTACAAACTCAGCAAAGGTAATGCCTACGACCAGGTATCTGGGGGACCAAAAAAACCCAAATTTCGAAAAAAGTAATTTTTTCGAAAAATAGTCCTATTTGTATTAGGCGTAGACACCTGTGCCACGCCTGTTTAACTTTAGTCCCACTCTGTGTAACCTTGACTTCAAGTTTTTTGAATTTTTTCGTTCCCAGATAACTTGGTCGCCAAGATTCCCGGCCAATGCCTACCGCTCAACAAATTGGTGTTAATTTAAAAAGATCAAAAATTCACTCTAAAGTATTTTCAGACTGCAAACAAGGACAACCACCTGGCAATGGAGAACAAGAAGCGAATGACTTGGTAGAAGTAAACCAAAAACTACGTTCGCCGCAGCAAATGAAAATGAAAGATAACGAAGAATCCGATAAGTCAAAACTACAGTTTCAAGAAAAAGTTTGTTTATATTTTCATATATCATTTGTTAGAAATGCTTCATGTTTAGTACGAAATCTGTATTTTAGGATGTGGATCATCACAGCAACTCCGTCTTATATAAAGAGGATATCAACGCAACATTTGCACAAACTAGCAGCCACTCTGTAAACAATTTAAATAGAAACATTGTAAGTTAAAGGGTATGTAACACATTTCTCCAGACCCTCCAGCGGGCCCGGCCGGGCCGCGCCCAATATGTGAGTAAAAAAGCAATCAAAATATAGATTTCAATGAACTTTATGGTAATGGACGAACGAAAAGAATTCTATGGCAAAAAACAACATCTGGAAAATAGTACTACCTACATATATCGATTAGTAATGCTTCCCGTTCCGGGCCCTGAAAAAAGTCAGCGGGCCGGGAACGGGCCCAGGTTGGATCTGCATTTCTCCACATGCTTGCCGGTCTGTAACTAGTGTCATGAATGTTATTCAGTTTTAATTTCATTTATATTTAATTTTAATCTTATTCAGGAACTGACTGTCTTACCTCTTGCAGTGGCAGCATATAACTATATGCAAACGCATAAATCTTGTCTAATCATTTGGTGCAAAGTAGGTATTATTGTATTCTTTTATGAGAAAATTGAGAGTGCAGTTTCATGCCAGAGGGCCAAACGAAATTGTTCCACATCAATCTTAACCATTACTTGACTTTTCCATATATTTTAGTATTATATACAAATGTTTCACAATCTAGCTTGCAATTCGTCAAGAGAATTTGTGGTAGTACTGAAGGAGGCACCTCGGTTCGCACCGCGCCCCAATTCAACACCAAATTTTGTCCGAAATCCTAATATTCTAGAACAAATCTCACACTCTGTGTGCTTTAGTCTTTTTTTTATAGATATAAATTATCCATAGATCGTTAGATATATAGATATTCTATGGAAAATAGGCTTAGCCACCGAGAGTACAGCTGTTGAATTGAGGCGCGGGGCGAATCGAGGTGTCTCCTTCAGTACTACCGAATTTGTTTGCAGAAGTTGGAATCCGATTTGGTAAACTTGTTATTACTGAACCCTCGTCGAACATTCATATGTGTCTTTGGCAACAATCAGTTGAGTCAGACTAGAAGCATGTTGAAAATGGTTTCGGACCTGAAGGTGAATGCCTGTGAAATTAAAATTATTATTTATTTGATAATTGTTTTAAAATGTTAATAAAAAGAGCTACTTTAGGTAACCAACATCTCCTCTGAAGATAGCGAAGAAATTTTTGTAATTTCATTAATCCATAGTTCCAATAATGCTTTTGAAACTAAATTCAGTTCAATCGACGAATTGGAAAACAAGCTCATCTCGTCAACAGAATGCGAAAGGGTCGTTCATTTCATGCGATCTTCTCTATTTGGTACGTTCGTAATACACTGTGATCTTGTGTTCCAACTAGGTCCAGGTGTAATAACCATATTGACTCTACTCTATAGTTTGGGTTTAGCTATGGATGACATTGGTTACTTGGAAGTTTAGTTTCACCTTAGAGACAACACAGTTCAGGTTCATATCAGGTTCATATACAGCATTGGGTTGAATTGCACAAAAGTTTACGATAAATAACGAAATATCGCATCGAGGGGTGTTACCCAAAGGCCGTAGCCAGCCTGGTAGCTCATATGCCACCAGCCCTCTCAGTACGGCGAGTGCGTAATATTCCCGCGAGGCGTAGGCGTGGCCTTACGACTTGTGGGAGTATTATGCGTTCAGTCCGAATAAGATGTGCATTTTCCCTGTGCGGCATGGGCAATTTCATTCATCCAATAATAATCTTTTCGATAATGTTTTGACAAATAATTATATTCCAAATTTTAGTAAAGAGAATCCAATTGAGAAAGCAAAAATCTTCATTTTCAGATTCTCTAAAATCATTGAGACGAATTACTTCCAAGCAGGTTCTCTGCAACCACATTGAACACATTTAGTGTTATGTTATGCTACCGTGAAAATGTATACTAACTATAGCCTTAATAAATGTTTCCAAATTCACCCTGTTATTTATAATATTTTTGATTTTGAGACCCACTGCAATAATATGTGTCTGTCCGTACTTGTTTTGTACCTGATATTTTCTTTCCGAAACGAATTGGCTTTCATTTTTTTAGTTAATAGAATGAGCAAAAGAGTATAAAAGTTTAATAAAAAATGAATATAGTTATTGTTATGATAGCAATAAATAACCGGATATGCGACAGTTCCCACAAGTTCAAAAGACAAAGGCTCAGAATTCGAGACAATCTGCCAAAATTCAATCGATTGTTGATGCACCCACTACTATTATGCTCATATAGCGAACTTATCTCGAATAAAATAAAAACTTCTAACTTTTGAAACGCACTATAAAGAAATGAGTGATTCCCATTTTTGCGATAGTCTGTTTAAACCTTTCTGCGGAGACGAACCTTCGCGTCCTAACTTAAGTTTTCTCCTCAAATTTCTTACCTGAATTTTACTTGAGCCAGCTTGTGTACCCATCCGTATAGCAACTTTTTGGGATCATTGGCGGAAGGTTCGAATGGAATAGGCAAATGTTTGCCAGCAATAAACTATCCGAGTAATATGGTTAATGTTTACTGGTTTGTATGGAATGTTATAGTCGGCGGCCAAGGGTATACGGTACGAACTACAAGTGTTATTGGAGCGCGGCCGAGTATTGCCGCACGAAAACGCAGACTAGTCAATGATTATATATGTACAACAAATACTGTACAACACCACATCTATTTTTCTAAAACAATTGATAAATATTAGTAAATATAACTATTTTGCGCGTCATAAATTGAGCAATCAGACCTGTAACTTGCATATCGTTTGGCCGCGGACGATATGTTTAACGATAACCGAGTACATAATCATCTATGTTCGAACCCGGTAAAGTCGGGTAAGCTGGGTTAGGTCTCCTCATTTAGTAGACTACCTAATTTACATTTAAAAATTTTAGTAAAAACTATAAATATTCATTAGGTAATGGAAGTTGTTTGTCACTATCGGTCATCGTGCTTGGTCTCGGCCGTTTCCTAAAATGTGAGTCATAGTTGAGGTTTATATCGATTCCCACCTCTCAACAATAACTTGTGGCATATGGGATTATAAAAGTATAAACAAATGAGAACGATGTTAACACTAGTAATGTACCAAATTTACAGGTAAGATGCCCATTTTATGGCTTTTCCTCTACCTTGATTTGGAGGTTGCTCCTAGTAATTCATTATGACATATCTTATGTTATCAAATAGTTATCTAAACCAATAACCAGATTAAAACACTTTATTGATAGTTGATTGAAATGGTACCTATTTTTGATAGGGACAGGTATTAAAAACAATTTCTGTGATAATTCAGCCTTGGCTAACTCTAGCCGAATTTTTAACGGATTCTCACAAAAATTACCTACTACTTAAAACAACAGCATTTTTAAGACACAATTAAAAGGTTAGCCATGATTAAATTTTCTTCAAAACAAAAACTGGTTGACGCGCGTAACTAAACAATGGTGCACTTGGTCCGAAGTCTTCTTCACGAATTTCGATCGGATAAGTGTTGTCTCTCTCGAAAATATTGAGAAGTTCAAAACCTGTAAAAGAAAAGAATATCAGCTATTAAATAACATGTTGTTTCTTGAAGGTTTAGCCAGTACGATGACCAAAAATTATTGATCACGATTGAACACAATTTCCTGTTATCAGAGAAGGGAAGGAATGTTTTTGCTTACTAGAAAACGACCTTTCAAAAATCGATCAATGAAGGCAGAAAGGTACATGTTAGGGGACTCCTGAACCGCTTTTATTTTTTTGCGGCAGAGCCCCCAGTAGTGAGTTACGGGCCTTGGAAATTTTACCGATTTATTACGCTGAAGTCACTATGTATCCCGCCTGCTCAGATCCATAGTATCCCAGTTGGATACGGTACACCATTATTTCCGAATAACGTGATCGTAGACAACTTACCAGCAAACATAATAGCCAATCTTATTCTTCCATATATTCTATGCAGATTCCAATGCAAAGCATCCGGCCCCATTGGAACTCCAAAGAAGAAAAGACCGCCATCCTTGATTAAACAACGAACTTTGAGCATTTCGCGGATATCCCCGATTGGGTCTGGGACATCACCATATCTAAAATAAAATGAAACAATATTATATAAGGTCATTATCCACTCTGTAATATGAAAATATATCCTTTTTAGCCGTAAGTCCAAGAAAATCAACAAATTTCAAGGTTAAATAACCGAGCGGGGCTCATCCAAATCAAGGAAATTTCGTGTTCATTCAAAATTTAACTTCAATTTACGTGGGTGCAAAATATGATTCTTCCCAAGGAGCGGCAAATGTTGGCTGCGGCCAACATTTCTTATATTAATTTTTTTTGAAAGATGTGTGCAAAATATCAACAAAGTGATCACGAGATGTTTCAACTATGCTTGGACGTAGTTTTTTTTTCACCGAATAGCTATCCCAGGCGAGGGGTCGTTTTGAAAAAAATGATGAAAAAATTTTCCGCTCCTTGATTCTTTCTATTTATACCTGCCTAGTCCACTATGTTCCATTGAAGAGTATGAGGCAGCAAAATCAAACTTTCCAAAGTACCTAAAAAGAAAAATGGATTTATACCTCCTTCACATAATATCTTTAAAAGTATTGCGTAATCTACTTTCAATATTGTATTTAAACTCACTTCTCTGCATTCTTTGCTATTTCAACGGGGTGAATGTATTCCACTTTGTCCGTACCAACAACCTCAATCTTCATGTATTCGATTGTAGTAACCTGATAATAAGAGTAAAAATCCTGGTCTTGATAGTTTTTATACCTTCTTGGCTCCATTTCGCAAAGCGCAGCCCTCAACCCAGGGAGTTAGTGACCCAATAACAGCGCCCTCGAGGCCTTCAATATGGTGCAACTTCATTGCATTGTACATGGCTACTGAAATAAAGCAACTGTATTTTTAGTATTAATATGGATTAGTGGATCAAAATGAACTGCTTCTAAATAACTTCGTAATATGAAGATCAATATCCTGCATAACAATCAATAATCAATAAATCAATAACTAATCCAAATAACATAGTATTTTTAAACAATACTTACTATTATTGTATTGTGAAATGACGGAAGTATAACTTCCGTAGAGTATTGTACGTAGGAAACTGTTCATTTAAAAAAAGAAATTCTTGATATTATAAAAAGGCATCCAACCAAATAATTGTAAAGTTTGAACACCCAGCGGGTGCTTTAGCCTAGTGGTTAGAGCAGCGGTCTCTGAATCCGCAAGGATTTGAAGCTGTTGGTTCGACTCCCCGTAGCTGCAGAAGGCTTGGTAAACCAGCAGCTTATTTATCCGATGTTTCGTGCACCCGAAGACTGAATGTTAGAAAGTAGCCGTCTCTGCTCAGAAGATTCCGGAATGAAAGGCCTAAGCCCTGCCTCGAAGACAACTACTATTATTGTGATACCAGTGATACAGGAAATAAAATACTTTTAAATACCAACCACCGTCAGTTCCGTAGTTTATATTCTGTGTTTTGAAGGAATCAAATGGCTTCTTAATGAAATCCTCAACCATATCCCATTTTGCTGTTTTAACACCCGAACGATCGTCCATATATCCCTGCAAGCAAGAATTAGACGGACGGTACACTCGAAATTTTGTACTTATTCTCAAAAGGTGATTCACAAAGATAAAACAGAAAAAATGAAGTAAAATGAAAGATTTTATATAGTCCATTTTGGTCCTCCTAAGTCGGGTTACCTATTTAGAAAAAAATGGTTAAAAAACCGATACGAATTTAGCCCAAATTGTTAGCTAACGTGAATCATCACCAAAGAAAACAATATAAATGAAAATTGCTTCTAGTTGAAGACTGTTGCACTTTCCCTCATGGTTGTGTGGCCGGAATTCTGGTACCCCTTTGCCCAAACACTGCCCCTAGGCTAAGCCCAGCTAACCTAAGCGCATGTGGCAGAATTTTTAAAACGGATACATACAACAACCATATATACTATATAAGCATTTATAGAAGATACATATAACAACCCACCATTTTCAACTGTGTATATCCTCCTAGAGTATAATTGTATTGCCAATTATTTGGAATTTCTTTTGGCGGTGCCGCAGACTCATTGTAATCCTTTGACTTTTCCAACCATTGGGAGTACACCTAGAATGAAATGGTGAACTGACGATACATTATGTTCCAAACAAAGATTAATGTGTCCCATGTGGTCTAGTGGTTAGGATTCGTTATTTTCACCCACGCGGCCCGGGTTCGATTCCCGGCATGGGAATATGTTTTGCAAATTAGTTTTTTGATTTATTGTTGATATTAATTTATAAGTTACTTTTTGATCACTTACTGTTGAGCATTTTGGTTGGACTCCATATTTCAGTTTTGGTATAAGTGGCTTTTTGTCTTCGATTATAAGTCCAAAGTGTTTGAATATTTCGGATTCCGCTTTTGCATAGTTTATATATCCGAGTGCAGTATGTATAGCAGGGCCTTCCCTAAAATGGAACTTATAAAAAACTTATTAACTATTGTATGTGCATATTTTTCTGTATGTGCGTAAGGAACACTCAATTGAACTGTTTTTAATTTTCTGACTGGGTTTGTTCCCATTTTCCCTAGAGCAAGGTTCGTAGTGATGTTTTTGTTTGTTTTATGTTCATTATTTCTTTTGTTGCTAAATAAATTATTATTGTTATTAACTAGAAAACTGCAATTGCTTTAATAACTACCGAACCTACTTTTCATCGTTTTGCTTTTCTCCATTTGAAATTCGCTGTAATGGAGTATCCCGTGTACTGGTAATATCGGACCTAAAGTACTGTTGAATGATATTCCTTATTAAGAACAATATAAATATTAAACTTTAATAAACAGAAATGGGAATAAGCCAGGAGTTTTTGCGGTTTTGTGAATTTTTTGTAACTCAAACTCAGTTTAGATTTATCGTTAAAACTAGGAATCCATTTTCGTCGGCCACATCACTCAACTTATTTATTTTATGAAAACCTAATATAAAAATAATTGTATTTAACTGACCTATCCACGTATGCATAATAAATAAAAATAAACAATAAGCCCAATACCACACAAATTAATGTGTTCTGTATATAAGTGCTGCGCATCGTCTGAAAGAAAATTTGAACAAGAAAAATAAAAATAGTCTGTCTTCCAAAATGTATTTAAAGTCATATTTTTTGAAGGAACGTAGGTTTGAGTATAGGTAGAGGTATATATTATTAAATGAAACATGGTAAAATTTAAAAAATATAAAAACTTTAACGATAATCAACTTAGGAGGTTAGAAAGTCAGAATTGGCCACATTGCTCCTCCGAAAGTTCGAGTATCAATTTTAAACAGAAAATAAATCATGATTTTCTGTTTTAAGTTGTACTTTCGGAAAAATGAACATTTATTTAATATTAAAAAACTGATAAAGATAAATCGCTGCGAGGTTAGTAGATTGACTAAAACATATCTCCGATTCTGGCAAAAACAATATTTTTAGTATGCAGCTATATGTTCAGCTCGGTATTCTGGGCAACAGCGGTGAAATGCAAGGAGTGATGAATTTGAAGCTTTTCTTTACAAGAACATTAATGTTTATTTGGCGACGCTGCTCCTTATAACAATGCACTGTATATTTGAAACCGGTGCTTTTGTATCTCTATTAAACCAAATCAAACAATAGAAATAGCTAATAATAAAAGTTTTGAAGTCATTGTTTGATACAAGTCGGAGATATGAACTACTCTTAAAAACTTACTCTAAATGAGGCTATCGCACAAATATCTTGAAGAAAACTGTTGTGACCAACTAAAGTATTGAAATGGAAAACTTACCAAGAAAGAGAACCCCTAATTAACAACTTCTAATTGTTGAATAACGTTTTCTTATAAAAAAAGATACTTTAAAGAATCGTATCATCGTCACCAGTTTTGCTTTAGTATTTAGTATTTTATTACAAAGTAGTTGATGTTCGGGCTTTTTCTGCCTTAAAGAGCCGACAAAAGGTAACTCAAATACAAATAAGAAGACCAAGGATCTACACACCTAAATTACAATGGTTGAGCGGAGAAGCTCAAACGGACTGTTCCTAACTCCAATGTGGTCATCCATATGATTGTGCACCATATCAACCTAAGTCGATCCTTGAAACTAATCTCAACTCGACCGTAGTCAAACCCCAGAACAGAATGAACTAGAACAAACGTATTTATGATAACCTATAAAAGCCATACAATACAGAAGAGAAATAGGTGGGCTGGAGTCAAACACAATAGTAGGTTAAAAGGCCATGAATAAAATAGACACGCTTATTAAGAGATAACTAAGAAACACACAAATGAAGATCAACGGCCGGAGCCACGGTTATTCGTAGACTGACAATTGGTCGGCTGCGATTGCGATGATGACATTTGGCGCGGTCTCGAAGCGATCGTCCATTGGAGCGCGGGACAGCGATCGTTCAAATGGTACGAAACAAACTGCAGGGAAATACACGGGAATTTCCCGCACATTTGCCTTGAATTTCGAATGGCAGCATATAAGTGAATGGACAAATAAATTTTACTGATAAAAATTTTCTACCATAAACTGCGCCCACAACAAAACAACAAACAATGACTTATAATCTTTATTATTACTGAGCCGATAGTGGAATAGTAATAGTTCCGGCCGGAGCAGCGGCAATTGCTCCAAAGGCAGCGGCAGCATCGGCGGCATCGGCTGGCGCTGAGCCGAATTGAACAACCAATTTATCTTCTTTAGGAGCTCCAGCAAGACGGGTTACCTCAAGGGCAGTGGAGGCGCCGGGCTCGACAAAACCGAACACAGGCTTGATACGGTACTCGGCGTTGTTAGAGGATTTTACCTGAAATAAGGTAGATATACCTAGTGCATAATATATCGATATATAATCAAATGAATTAAACCGAATAGACGAATTCATCATGGAACTCAGGTGGTCTACTAACCTCTCGGAGGTTTTATTTCCTTACCTTGAACACGAGTTTTTCGGCTCCCGAGTTGGTAAGGTTGTGGGTTGACTTTCCACCGGCGGCAGGGACAACACATGCAGGAGGATCGGCAGCAAGAGACATCTTATTTTTTAGATTACCAGAGCAAAATGTTATTACTATTACATTGAGGCTTTTTTATAGACTGACATCTATATTTATCTCATGAGATTTAGGTTCTAATTAATGGGATGCGCATTCTTCCATTGAGAATCTCTCAAAGGAAATTTCGCCTGGGAGTCAACATCTTGGGTTTTAGTATATCTGAGATATCTGAGATGAGATCTAGCCATGTAATATTGAAGCACTGCGTGGAATAAGTTGCTTGATGATCAGAAGAAAATTGGATGTTCTGCCAACAATTTTATCTTACTTATTCATTGAAGTCAAAAAAGTTTTCAGTGCTATTTTTCGGCATAAACAATAAAGAGAGCAACAATCTTCACATATTCATGTTTATGAATACTATTTTGAAAATATTAACTTAAATCAGTCAATTTTTTCATACAAATTGTCCCAACGGTAGAAGACTTTTTGAATTAATTTTTTTGTATTTGAGAAACGGGCCTGCTGTCCTGATTAATTTCAAAAGAATTTTCAAAAAAATTCAAAATCATGTAAAATCAAAAGCACGCACATCTGAAACTCCGATATATGAATTAATTGAATTAAATTGGGATACATTTAACCAGAGCTGGTTATTCGGCTTTGAAAATTTCAGACCGGGACGGGCCGAGTCGGGTTAGGCCGGGTTAGGCAAGGTCGGTTCCAGCCTTTTGTACCATCTGAGGTGGTTATCCGGCCGGCCCGGCCTAGGTTTAACAATTTCAGGCCGGGCCGGTAACCAGCTCTGCCTTTAACCAGTAAATGGTGAAAGCCCTAAAAGTATTGCTTGGGACACGAACGAAGTTTGAAGTGTTGCTTTATTTCAAACTGTCCATGAGAATACATTCTAGGGGGCGCTGCAGAGTCGGGACAGAGATTAGGGCTGTTCGTTGTCCAACTTTTTCGGTTTAGCCAAAAGTGCAAAGTTGCGGAGTCTTGTACATATATCTCACGAAAACTTATATATCATTTCCTTCCAGATGGCTTTCCGTAAACAGGGATCTTCCGATGTCAGCTGAGAGTAATATAGTCAAGACCCACCTGAAAGAAGATATCGCCAAAAAGTAGAGAAATATCAGAAGAAACAACTTTAATGCTGAAATACATCAATATATTTTATTGGGAGAATAAATTGGCTGTTATTACATATCATGTTAACTTATCAAAATCAATACTTGAAACAAGGAGAAGTGTGTTAAGTTGTGGTCGAATTGCAGTAAGCCTGGGATACCTTGGATAACCAAGCAGCGTTTCCCCGAATCTTTCGGCTTTACCTTCAGAAGTGCAACGAAATTATAAAAAATTGTTTTACCATTAGGAAGACTGTCCTCGCGGGACGCTAACTACAAGCGGCGCTTGCGATTATTAAAACGGACAGTATAACCTTTAATAATATATAATAATAATAATAATAAAAATGTATTCAATGCTAAAGATTGTATCTATCTACAGAAGTAGCACTACTATCCCAGATTGCAGACTCAAAACAAAGCTGCAGTAGCATACTTTCCGAACACAATTTTGGTAACACGAAAAGTTATTAATAACATTGCTAAAAAGTATTGCTGTACGAATTAATTTTCTTTAAATAGTTCCTGAAATAATAGATACTGATCTTTCTCTAAGTAAACAAAGGCAACATTGGCATAAGACTTCAACGGTCTACTTGTTATCTTCGTACCTCCTTCTTTTATTTTGTTTATTTATATATGTATATGGAAACATTTAAGCAACACATAATTATTCACTAAAGGATCAGTGCTTGTCCTACTGACGAGTCTAGGACACTGATCGGAAATATCGGATATGAATTATAGTGCGAAGGATCCCACCTAAAACCTGGTCAAATTTCTTTATTGCTGCAACTGCTTCCCTCCCGAAGCAGGAAGTTTATCCTCAAATCCCGCTAAATGTCGATGGAAAGTAACTCTATTAATTCAAATTTACCGTGATGGCTGACTGTTCTGATCCGCTAAGTTGTAGTACCATTTACCTTGGCTGCATTTCAAATGAGCCTCAACTTCTGGTTTGTGCTCAGCAAGTCCAGCCCGGACCGCCTTGTACAATGTTAAACTTAAAAGAATATAGAAAATACTTTAACGGAAGAAAAGGTTAAGATCTCATCACAATGTGTGGTTTAAATTTTGAATCAAGATGATAAATCACATCAAACTATAAGGTATTTAAGTTTGAAGAGCTAGATGTATTGAATTGCATTTGTATCTATAGTTTGTCTCAAAACCTAGATGCCAAAAGAGAAACGAACACCCACTGCCGGATCTAATTGATGCGCGGTATGTTACTCAATATATTTCTATATATTCTATTTTTTCTGTATTCTTGATTGCTTTCATGTATTCATTGCATTTCTTATGCTAATTGTAAAATAAATAAACAAACTTTGAACTTTAATCTGACTATTTGACTGGCCTTATAGTGATTAACATGACTCTAGTTCATGTAGTACAGAACACTGCTCTCTATATGTCCATCTTTCATGTTAATTTTAACCAAATAGCCAAATAATTGTTTAGCCCGTGATACTCCCCTTAGAGTAAGACTAAAATTCAATTTATTATATATTCCGTACTTTATATTTTCTGAAACCCCTGTATAGGGTGTATTGTATACTTACAGCTGTTTGAGCACAGTTCATATTAGAAATATCATTATAATAATAAATAGTACATTAGTTGTTAAATAAACATGATTGATTATGAAAACGGATATATCTACAATGTTACTATTTAGGCAACTAATTCAGTAGTATATTTCAGAATTTGAGACCAAATTCTACAGTTGATACAAACCAGACCTCTCAGAGCCGGGACGGGCCCGGCCGGGCTCGACCCGGCCTATTTGAGAGGTCTGATACAAACTATCCCAAATGCCAATAAATATTCCATTACCCAGTGGTATTCTTGCCAATAGTCCGATCGTTAGATTCAACATATACATTATTCTATTATAAATAAAATATTATTATTATTATTATTTTATTATTATTATTATAGAAGTGAATATTGCTCAATTTATCACAGTCTTTTCTAAATTAGACTACCAAAACCAAACAAGTTGAAAGAATTTCTTCAGAGTTTCTACAGTAACGACCCTTAACCACAAAGAAGACAGAAATTTGGTTGAAACAGACTTTGAACCTCGATTTGAACTTTGCTGCTACATTTTTAAACAGGGGAGTAAATAGCTATGTTAGCTATGTTGTACGGGAAAATATTATGTTATTTCATATCAACGAACATTTTAAGAGAGCTGTACAAACAGTATTCATATAATACAAAAGAGCCCATTCAATATAGGTTGTATCTATTCCATTTAAGTCTTCTACTCATAAATTTAGCATGCTTTCCGAAATCGTGCAGTTGGTAAAGTTGGCCAGCTCCGCCCGAAAAGCAGAGCCCAATCGCGAAATTCGGGTTTTAGTTCAGCTCAAAGCCCGAATGCTCCTTTTTTCGAAAGGCCGTTTGGGCCCGAAGCCCAAACTTGCTTGAACGGGCATAAACGCACAACTCTAGCAACTGGTGCAACCACGTAAATATTTCAGTCTTTGCTTTTAAACAATCCTTGTGATACATTTCATAATTTTATTTCAGGAATGCGATCGATACTTCTACTTTTGGGTGTCACTGTCTGCGTGTTGGGACTGGAGCTGGATCTCTCAAAGAAGCTTAGGTAACCGAATTGTAGCACGATTTGAAAGTTTTGAAATAACTTGTTACAATTAGTTTAGTGTCTGCTAACTCATACATATCAATATCGAATAATTAAACCAAATGCTAACCAAAGGTTTAAAATCAGGTTGTATTATTGCTGGTGAATTATCGAACAACAATATTTAGGCTTGTTTGAGTAATCTTCTAGCAAAATTAATAGAAACTATCATATTTTCAAAGGACTGCGGATATTTGGCTCCCATTTGTATTAGAGCGCGTTTACAATAAAAGAGAAACACTAAAAATGGGCGCGATAGCGTCACTGTCACTAAACCATTTTCAAATATAGTCTATAACAAACAAAAGACCTCAGAGCGCGGTGGTATACCTAGGCTTCCGAAATTGCGTATTTGTCTTTTTCTGGACATGATACAAATAAAACTAGTACAATAATATATTTCTGACAACAAATAAAAAATTGCGCATCGAACCATATAATGGAAGTTTAATTTTACCCAGAAGGAGCGATTTTTGAAACCTTAAACAACACCGCGCACTGCAGTCTTTTTTGTTATAATGTATATAACTAGGGAGTTTCATTCGACTTAGTTATTGCAATAATCAGCGAGCCACGAAGCCGTCCTCGGTAGTTTGAGGATAATTATAATATAAATGGTTTTATTTCAGAATTTCGAATAAAATGTTGGCACTGTTCAAGAAAGTAAGTCTTCTTCAAATTTTACCGTTTATTTCAGTTTTTAAACTATATAATTTAATTTGAACGAAATTTTTGAAAATGGATTTCGTTTCCCCTAAAACCGTTTTTGCTACGTGGTTGGTCAGTTGTGAATTGCTACCAAAACACTCTCACGAGGGCCGTCCCGGTCGGGGGGATAACATTAATTTATTCTAAAAGTAACGATTATTTGCAGGAATTGGGTGGCATCGATTTGGAAAAACACTTGCTGAAATTGCGCAACTTGTCTAGTCGCAGTAAACTAGAAAAACTATCAAAAGAACAAAAAAAGGAGCTAAAAGAAAGACTAGCCGTAAGTTATTAATATAACCATTAAAATAATATCATTATCATATTACTTTGTAGATTTCTTGTTGATAACTTTCCCGGAAACTCAATAAACTTTCTATTTCTAATCAAGCCTGGCAATGTGCCAAAGATTTCGGGTCCGCCTTTCAAATTGCCAACCCTGATCAAACCGAAGAAGCCGTGAGATCTAAAGCATTTCAATTACTTATTTATAAACTTCTCATGGGG
>JAQGAV010001850.1:0-18455 GCA_034691345.1 Phasmarhabditis papillosa
CCATTGCACAGCACCTGGGGAGCGGAGGCGGCGGATCAGAAATTTGCAAGAATTCTTTCTTCGGGGCGGATTCGAACTATCGACCTCGAGATTATGAGGCAACGTTTCTCTCCACTGGGCCAATGGAGTGTAGAAAATAATGTTCAAGCCAAACCTGCCTGTACCCAATTGCGTTTGGCTTGTAAATAATTTTCTACACTCCATTATTCGTTTTGAATTCGACTATAGTTCGAAACCATAATTGTCCATTTCTTTTCTGAGATTCCTAGTTCTAATTCTAGTTCTGGGTAGTAGAAAGTGTTTCAGCTGTTGTCAAGGATCATTTACATGTTAAAAGGGCAAACTTAGACCATTTACCGTTATGTACTGATGTCCTAAGCCAACATAGATAACATACTTAAATATGGTTTATTCAGGTTCCGTTAACAAGCGATCACAGAAGATCGTAGGAGAATAGGAGAATACACAATAAAAGACCTTAAAGACACGGTACACCCAAAAAATTTGTTTCTTTCTTTCTTATGTTTTCTTAATCAGGTTGAAACGTTATTCAAAAGAATGCAGATATTAGAAAAATTGAAGAAAAACTAACGTTTTTACATTATTTTGAATTTGGTACTTCTGATTTGGGTTACTGTAGATGGTTTTCACCAAATCTGAAGAAAACTATGTTATAGACGACGGACGAATCGCTTGCAGCTAAAGGTCTATTTATTGTAATGCGAGCGCACAATTATATCGGTTACTTGTATTTTGCTTCTTGATTTCCGAGCTCCTTCTAAAGTCTACCGTACACCCCTGCAAACGATTCATCCGTCGACTATATACTTGCAAATTTGATGTTTTCCATTATTAAATAAAGTTTTTCACGTCGGAACCTTCAATCGCAAGATAATGTTGTTAGAAGTTCTAAGTAGTATACAAATATTTTTACACTTATTTCTGAGGCAAAAGAAAGTTAGTAGAGAAAATCGTAACATTGAAAGAGATATGTGGCCATATTGGTCTGAAACTTTTGTATGAAATAAATAGATCTTTCAACGTTGTTATTCCTAAAAGAAATATACAAGGTGCTAAACATAGATCTCACAACCGATTAAACAAATATAGGTGATATCTCACCAATTGTATTAATAATATTTATTTCATATACATATAATAAATTCATTCTTTTCTATTTCTAGTCGGTTTTAGAGTAACTCTGGCAAATGGATGTTCGCTTGTGGAGATTGGTGGCACTAGTGTTGGGAAAGATGTTGTAGTAGCCTGTAAGCAACAAAATATATAATTTACTAAAGTATTTATCAATGGTATTATAAGTTATAACACTGCCGACATGCTTCCAAATTGTCACCTCAGCTCTTACAAGGCAACCTGAATCTTAAAATTTGGGAAAAGATCCCTGAAGATCGAAGATCCCTGAAGAGCGAAGAAAGACTTTTGCACAATTTCATCGAACTAATTGAAAGTTTCATTCACCATATTCCCTTTTACAGGTGAGTTTATTACGGTATCCAAGTAAAAACAACCCTGTTTCCAGTTCAGCCTAGTTGCAGCTCGGTAACCTAAGGACACTTATTCAGCTGAAAACTGTATACAGCCGAAATTCAATTCAATCAATTAAAGTAATCTTAGATGCTAACTTTGCTATTTGACTGTTTCTCCTCTTCCTGTATGAGTTTCTCTAACAATTTTTCGTCTTCCGCAATCTTTTTCGCTACTTCTTCCTTAGGCAAATCAATGTTTAGATGCTCTGAAATTACACTATGCCCATAGATACTTTCCGGGAGTTTAAATTATGTCGGCGTCTGGAGGTTTGAAAAAAGGACACTGACGTTTAATTCAATCAGAGCTTGAGAGTATATATTCGAAGGCCGGTCTTCATATTTGAATGTGTAATTTAATTTGATAGAATTAATCACCGTACGCGGAATTACGTACAAGAGCAAAAATTTTAAAAGGCGATTTATCCTCTTGTTTTTATTTTTTCTTTCTTTTTTCTTTTGTAAATCAGATCCAGACACAATAAGCCAAATTGTGGAAACAAAACAATAGCTATTCTTAATAAATTCTGTCAGAAAAATGAGTTGGGAATTTTAAATGAATTTTTAAACTCTGAAAGGACTACGAGGTTTCGAAGTTCTTAAATAGCATGACATCCGTCCGTCGACTATAGTTTACAAAAAACAGCCGATGGAGCCGGAACAGTCAGACGGATACCATTTCTAATTTGTGAACTCTATATATATTAACATACCTTTTCCTTTTTCTTCTACTCCGGTCTTCTCTACAACAATAGTTTCATTACCTCCTGCTGGCAGTTTAACACTAGCAAATGGAGATGCTGGAGTGGTCGAATTATCAAACGGATTCTAAAAAAATAGAAGGATTCATGATTAGGGACTTGGTTTAAATATGATTCCCTTGGATTGGGTAATATTACTCATTCAAAGAAATAATAGTCGTATTCCATTGAAAATAATATATAAACCCATTCACTAAAAAAATTTTCTTTTTCTTAAAAGTTGATGTTTTATTTTAAATGATTGTGAGCTTTTTACTACAAGCTCTCCCAGATACAGCTTACTTTCATGAATTCTTCTTTCTCACTCTCTTTGATCAGCTTCTCGAACTGTTTTTCGTCATTGCTTACTTTCTTAATCTCCACTTCTTCTTTAGTTGTAACTAAATAAGAATATTAAGTTACGTAGATTTATCTTTTACAAACTAATTACATTAGCATATAGATTATTCCAAAAGAGATTCACAAGATCATCGCTCTATGTAATTCAGTGAGATTCAACGACGTTTTCATTTAAGTTTCATAAGATTACATACCGTATTATGCTGCGCTGTCAGCATATCTTTTGGAATGAACCATAACAGTTCCTTTAAAGAGACTGTGACATGGTATTTTCATGTTTATTACAGTTGACAGAGCTAATTTCATTGATTGCATTTGCCTTAGATGTTGCAAAAAGGTTAACTTTTGATGATTTTATCTGCAAAATACTAATCCTGCGGTTAATGTACCATATCGGTGTATAGCCCGCATTTACCTTGTCACCGTCCCTTTAAGTGGAACCCCCGCATTTACCTTGTCACCGTCCCTTTAAGTGGAACCGCCTGGCTAGCCGGGATCAACTGTTCATCAATAGACCTAATCTTGAAATCGGGGTTCGGCTCTGGCAATATTCTCTACTTACCATTTTCCTTTCCTGTACTTTCTTTAACAACTTCTTTATCCATTATAGTCATCTTTTTCTCTCCATCTTTCTCTTTCCCTTCTACTATTTTCTCTATTTTCTTTTCCGAAATTCCGCCAGCAGCTAAATCCTCCTCCGAAAAGTCCGAGATGAGCTCGCAGTCGAACAAAAACTGGAAACGGGGTTTTGGAGTTCAAAAAAGCCTGTAGTATCTTCAATCATAAGTATTTTTGCATAAATGATATGCAAAATACTCCCCTTTGGTTATTTCTCTTTTGGATTGTTAACTTTTGTTCAATAAAGCATATAAATCTCTATGTTTGAAAAATGAAAAACAAAGAATAATTATATCAAAGTGGCCTATCGAAATTGTCCATCTGCTATAAATTTTGGAAGCGATTTATGAAATGTATCGGAGATCCAGTACCATTCATCTTTGGTAGAATAAGGCAGGCTGATTCATGTTACTCTGAATGTGTATCTATAATTCACCTACCTTCATACATCTGTGCCAATCGAATTGTCTTCTAAAGGGATGACAAATTACACGTGGAAGATTGAACATGTGCATACATCTAAAAGTTAAACTTTTTTTAAATTATAATCGGGTTCTCGGAGAAAATAGGATATATTTTTCTATCGGATTAGGTTTTACTAATTGGATCCTGTCATTTCTGATAGTAAGACCGAGGTGAAAATTGGCGACTTAAAAGGAGCACTTTACTGTATTTTGTATGTAATTGTATTATTGTTGCTTTTTCGTAGACTTTATACCATACTTGTAATGAACCTTAACGGCATCCTTCATCAGTGAGACAAGTTCATTTCCTTTTTCTCGTCTTTTCTTCTTATTACAGAATAATTCAAACTGTTGGCACCACCGCGCTGTCTCGAAACCATGTCTGAAAGAGCAAATATCCGTTCATTAGAAGTCGGGTTTGGAACTCAGTCATTTTTGGTTTGAGACTTTAGGAAAGTTAGAGGAAATACTAGGAGAATAGTGCCTCCTCCGGCTATAAACGTTTATGGAAGATCAGTATTTTCTACGGGCACTAAACATGGATAAGTTCCGCAAGTGAGGCTAAAAATATTATGAATATATCATTTTTATAGTTTCTTGTAGTTTCGTGCCCCCAAAGAGTGAATGTTAGAAAGGAGCCGTCTATGCACAGAAGATTCCGGATTGAATGACCGAAACTGTGCGCCGAAGAAATCTACAGGTATTCTGTGAAATGTGCGATTACAGGAAATAAATTACTTAACCATTTTTTTTTTAATCAAACCAAAACCATTGATTACATATTGTAATTTACAATATTCAACTTAAATCTTTCAACGGAATTAACAATTTGTAAATTGATTAGAAAGAATGTTCGCCATGCAGAAAGAAAATAAGAAGCAACTATAAAAACCCGACTCGACTACCCGCACACCTTCTCCAAATGCATTCGTAGGGCTCACAGGTACAGGATACATCATATCCATATTTACAGGATTTACAGCTGTTTAGTTTGTTTTTGGAACAAAATTGCCTAAATTTTCTCTTTTCTATTTTGCAAATATCGTCCGATGGGTAGGTTAGCGTACTACATTGATCCTGAAAGAAATAATTTAAGAATGACTTGTCTTTTATAAGAATGTATTCAATTACTTTGAAAAATATTTGCAATAGACCCTTCAAAGTTATTTATGGTTTTCAGTTAATTTTGTAATATTTAACTTTTTTAGGCAAACTCCACTGATTTGCAACAAAGTTAGAATATTTCTTTCTTAGATTATTATTGTTCTTCTTACCTTAAATGCTAGACAGAATGGTACTAATTGTAATGGTGGGGTATCATCCGCACAAGCTAAAGCAAATGCATCCAATTGACCGAAGCAGAGGCGGTCACGCATTAGATCGGTCCTGCAACGGGCAAATTTATAATATAGAGTTTTTCAATGTTTCAGAATTGTAATAACTTTATCTTAATCATTAATAGTTTCTCGGAAGGGAACCCGTTCAAATATATGCAAAAACTTTTTATGAAAATATGAAAGTTGCACGTTACTTAAATATATTCTTTAGTTTATTACTATTGTGCCTAGGGTTATCAAAAATGTATAATATAACTCACTTTGGGTGACAGAAAAAGTTGAGATCACTGGGAAACCTATTTGGAATAACGAGTATTTCCTTCTTGAATTCCTCTTCATCTTCATAATCTTCATTAGAGAGTGAAGGCAGATTTATATCTGAAACTTATTATTATAAAATAAAACCATACTACAATTCTGTTTGTTTTAGCAAGTTTGCAAATTTGATCAGTCTACTCTAATTGTAAGTATGGTTTCTTAAGAAATAGGGCTAATTGTAAATTTTAAAAAAATGGAAACCTTCGAAGATGTATACGTTTTGGGTACATTAAACATGGAGAACTTATTTTGTCCAATATACACGAAAAATAAGATAATCAATCCCAACTATAACTATTTCAGAATATGTTCACAACAAATAAAGGAAGGTAATTTGCAGTCACACAGATAGACGGGTTTTATATTAAAATAGGTTTCTGCTCACAAAAAGAATAAGACTGCGAAACTTAATAAATATGAAGCGTCTAGTTCGAACTATTTGACACTTTAAAACTAACAAGATCATGCGATTTTAATTATACTTTATAAGCAATGTGAATAGTATAAAATATGAGTTATTCGATTGCAAATAAAGTTAATGATGTGAGTATTAAAAAAACGATCCAAACTACTTCTATCAAAATGTTTGCATATTAAACATGAATGCAACAGAGATTGCCCAGCTCAGACAGATAGTATGAAGACTGCAATATGTTACATATGGTTAGTTAGCATTTTCTATAAAATAATATTAATTATATTATATTACTTCTTTATAATAAAGCTAATATAACAAACCTTGTGCTACAGTAACCACAGCAAGTATGACTATTATAATAGCATTATTGATTATTGTTGTCATTGATTATTCATTTAGATGATATAATGATCACAATGATAAAGGCTAAAAAGAAAGCGAAAACTATCCTGCGTGCATGATACGGGAAACGAGATTCATCTACACCTGAACTTTGAAAAGGATGACAGATTGATTGGAACCAAAATTATTGGAAATGCTGATTGTTGAATGGTAATTACTGAGGCCTGAGATTAGGTGGAAAAAAGACAATATTCAAAAGTAAGGCCCTAGTTTGTCAGGCCCTGATGCCCCTGTTACTGATGATGATAGGTGACAACTATTTTAGGAAAACGCATTTGTTTAAATTTTTATTATCAAATAAATAAAAGATTTGAATTGAAAACATTACTTACGAAGATATATACATATTAGCATATGATAGGAAGCTTGTTCTCCGGTTTTTACCATTACGGTTGGAAGCTTCGTCTGATAAGCAATAAAAAGTAAAGTATAGGCTGGGTATACAAGATTTTCGAAATTTCGAAAAACTTTGAAATGTTTTAATATTTATTTTTAGTAATTTATTTTTCTTGCTAATTTGATATTATATTTAAATAGTTTGAGGCGCCTTTAGTATGTGTGTTTAAATTTACTTTGCCCGAAATAACTTTGTCGACGGTGCCAGTTCCATATTTTCTAGGTATCCAACACGGGGTTGAACTAAAACCAAGGCAACACCACAAAAGTAGTTTCTTAGCAGTTAACACATTGTTTAATGAGAACGCATAAAACCATTGAATAAACCTCGTTTATTACATATGTTTACTTTAAATATTTATATCTGTTCTCTTTCTGTGCGGTCGTCTTCTGTCGCATTTCCAATCAAGATTGGCTCATTATTTTTGATCAGAACAGCCAGTGAATCAATCTAAAAGAATGAATAAAATAGGATATTTTAGGTTAGAAACAATTATAAAATAATTAATGAGACTGATTAGACTATAATGCAAAATCTGTGGTGGGAAATCGATTGGACGGTGCGAGGTTACTGTTTGTCATATAATTGGACCACCCAAATACAAAACATTTAATAATGTTATTGACTAACATTATTGCCTACCTTCTCGATTTGTTCTTTATTACACGGCGTTTCGTTATTTCTTTCTAGTATAATTCTCATTTCATCGCTCGTTTTTCCTTTTAGGAGAGCGGCAATCTTAGCGGCTGCGGCATTCTTCAATTCAGGAATATTCAGGAACAGCGAAGCCTATAAGTAGGGAAAATAGTCCAATAGTTTAATGGTCAACAGCTATAGTTAGATATCATTACACATGAACTTGTCAAGCGAGATAGATCCCTCCAACCGCTTCTCACCCATTCAAATAGCGAATACTCTTGTAAGGTAGCAAATGGATGTTGAAATAAGTCTTTAGTTCAATTAGGAATTTATCCGATTCAAAATTATAATGATAATTATTCTATATGTCCTCATATCTCAAATATTCATTAATATATATGACTTTTAGACCAGATCGTAGGACAATTACGGACTCCTTTTAACCATAGTTTAATATACAATACTAGCTTATTCGTTTTCTAAATTACCGATATTATTTCCATCAATTGTGCCGCGGCGGAATTAGTGAATATTTCTTTGAATACAAGTTCTAGCTCAACTTTCGGCTGTTCACGCTTTCTGCACCAAAGGATTATCTGAAATTGACAAGCATATTCCCGAAATTAAGCTTTTAGATGGAATTTTATTTTCAATACAAAAATATTATCAGTTCCTAAGTTTCAACAAGAAAAAATCTTAATTATAATACTTGACAAGCATACTTTTTATTGTAAAATCTCATCTTAAATAACATAATTCATATTTTAACTAACCTTTTTAAAGGTATCTTCCGAAAGACATATTTGGATCTGGATTGGTTCATTGGTAGCACCAGTATCTAAGAATAATAATATAAGTATTACTTAACAATAATAAAAATAAAAATAATGTATTTATATTAAAACTCTACCATTAATCATTCGTTCAATCGTCTTTAAATATTTTATATCCGAATATGCGAGATAAAGATTCGTCCCGTTTGGAGTTCGCAGAATGCAACGCAGTAAAGGAGTTTCGGCTCTTCCGGTCACCATCGGCTCCGAAACTTTTTCAGTCTAAAATTAATAACTATATTATACTCCCAAAATTTTCAGTGGAAATATTTGTTAAAGTTTGTAGGTTTTTTGTGTTCTCTATTATTATTTCGAACCTGCTGACCGTATTTTGCACAATCACTCGCTGTTTTGGTTGGGGCGATCAACTCTGGGTACAACCTATTCTTTGTAATTGCGTTTTATTTAGTTTGCTCTCTCAGATACTTCATAACTCCTTTCCATTAGTAGTTGTCAAATGTTACTTCATATAATTCTAATTTAGCGTATTTTCAAATGATTTCCAAAATGGAGATTGTGATATGGCCAATTGTTTCTACAATTTCCCATGCATATAACAAATACGAAAATCAATTAAATGAAATCTTTCTAATGTTTTCTATTGATGTCTTATGTTGTATGCTAAAATAAACATATTCTATAACGTAACTTTTCAAATAGAGATGATAATAGAGGTTCTGTATGAAACTTTCGAAACGGCCACACGCCGTAGGCGGCTTTATAAAATAAATATGATTAGCTTTGGTTACATAAAATGTGGTACACGTGTACCAATTTTTTCGATTAGTCTCACGTGAGTCGATTAGGCTTATTGAGTGTACAACAGTTAATGTAAAAATTATAAAAAATATTGTTAGAACGATACATTTCAATACCGGCGACAAAGTAGCCGAAGACTGTAGCAATATTAAATTTATATAAGTTTGTTAGATCAGATGGTTGGCGGCGAAGACGACGAAGGAGGCTGGTTATCATGTATAAAATTAAGTTCAAACAGTTCCTAATACTATTTAATCTAAAGTTCAAGTCAAACGGCAGTCGACTGTAGTTCGTCAAGTTTATTCGATTTTTCTTCAACTTGAACTTAGAGTTTGGAATAAAGTTAGTGCTAGATCTCTGGTTTAACTAATTTAGAACAGAAAATTCCATTTATAATATTTCGCATACTGTAGCAATCTTAACTTACTGGAATGCATGTTTCCGATACGACTGCATTTTCCTGTGTATTTGAATATCCAAACACTCCTCTAATTCCATTAACAATAAACATTCTTTGATTTTCTAATAAAACAATAATATTCTTTTGCTTTTGGTTTGGATTCTTATGTTATATGATTATCATGCAGTTCGTGCAGTACTTGTATATTAGTTTCAACATGTTCCAGTAAAGTTGCCGATCTGAAAAATCTTATTTCTAAATCTTCAATAGTTGCAGTTTCTTATCTACTTACTACTTGTCGTTTCAGAGTGAGTTTTTAGTGTTTTTAGGCAGTGTAATTCTTTAAGGGAACGGTACATCAAAAATTCATTTCAAATATTATTATTTTTAGTTACTCAGCTTGAAAAGTTATGAAAAATGAGACAACTAGCCAAAAAATGATGTAAAATTAACGATTTTAAGAGATTTTGCATTTTGGGTTTACCTGGCTCGGCTACTATATGCAGCTAGCTTCAATGAAAAACAGTATGAAACTACATAAAGTGATCAGAATTCAGAAAATTACTAATGAGATTTATGGTTTTTGGCCCATAGAAATGTTTTTAGATTATTGTTTTTTCTTTTGTTTCACGATATATAGACAGGGCTGCGTATTTCAAAGGCCGGTCTGCACCAGGTATATATCCAGCGAAATCCGTTATAATTTACGCAAACGGTAGACAGAGTCGCAATTGGTCGTAAATGCGTTGCGTACAATTTTCGGAAGCTACTTGAAATTTATATGAATCATTTCTAGTTGGATATTAAATGTTTTATAATTACTTACAAATGTAAATATCTGTGAATTTCAATGCGTAACAATATTGTACTAGCGAACCTCCTTTCTTACCTTATTTCAGTCACTGCTGCCTAGCTATCTAATTTAGTTTTAGTTTATCTATATTTTGCTCACTGCTACTTCTTTGTGTTCCTCTTTGTTCTTTTTATATGATTGCTCATTTATGGTTTTAGGCATGGGTCGTCAGAAACGCGTCTCATCCGACGGAAATGTGAAAAAGTTCGAAAGTCCTCCCTCTTCTGCTGTTTTGCCAAGTATGTATAAAATCTTTGAATATTTTAGAAGCTCCTTTCAACTTGATGCTGTTAATATAATCTTTTTGCAAATTAGTAGCATACAATGATCTATTTCTTTCGCACGAATAGACCCCATTTGCAGTCTTCTGTCGCACTTAAACAATTAGGGCACTAGATTTTGAATAATTCCACATGTTGCGCAAATGAGTAAAGCGTATTAAAATTGCCTCTACTATTTTCCTAATAATCGATTATCAAGGTTTTTTAGACGATGTTCCTGGCTGCAGTGTGCCGTCCAGCTCCTCCCGAGTATGTTGTCTCTGTAACATTTTGGAAATGTTTTTTGCTACTCGCTGCGGTATTAATGTTTTCCTATTAATTTTTTATTTTAGTATCCGACCCGGTTCAGTAAAAGAATAGCTCAACGTTGTCAGCTCTCTCACCAGCTTCACTCTTCCTGTAGATGCCGGAAAAAAACCTGTATTTGTGGTAAATTGGCCATTTCTTCGTCGGGCAAGGTTTGTTCCGCAGAGAATCGTACATCTTTCATATTATTTCTATCATTATTCTTCACAAAATTATATGTTTAGGATGTCGCATCAGATGATGATGGCATCCAAGGGTTGAAAGTCATTCCGCTTGCAACCGTACACGATACTATCTCCGAACCAGATGAATCTGTGATTTCTTCTGTCAAAATGAACAATCTTCCCGGCACAGTTGATTCAATTGTTCAGGTTGTATGGATCGGGTTACATGTATATTTTATCTTCCAGAAGAATGAACGTATCAATACAACCTTAGCAGGTTCAAATGGATCCAGAATTCACGAATGCAGCATCGACATTCGGGATACTTCTATACAGTCAAATGTAGGGTGATAATTAGTTTCCTCTAAATTTACCATTAGAATTCCAAGTGTGCTGTAGAGAATGAAATTAATGTTGCGAGTGCCATCAAAGCTGCAGTTAATCCTAACGACTCTGTTAATGCTGGGAGTACCAAACTGTCAAGCACTCTTCCTTCCTTACTTGCAGTATTTATCCCATGCTATTTAGACTTGACTTTTTTTTATTATAGTCATCAATTGGTTCCCCCAGCAATGGTTCGAATGGTGCTTCAGATACTCCATCAAAACTGCTCGATATTAATGAATTAACTTCTTTGCACCAGAATACGTTCGCCGATGCATCGGTTTGTTTATCCTTTATTTTATTGCAAAACTTGATTTTAGGATTTGGTTTTCGTTCCGTGCTCAATCGCTTCGTGCTCCCGCAAAAGAGCTCGCATAAAAGTCGAGCCGAAACGTGCGAAAAAACTGACGAAGAAAAGAAGCGTTGCAATGAGTGAGTTCATAGATGTTTCTTATACATTTATTTAAAATGTAGATGCTTTTGCAAAAGATGCTTCCTATCTTTACGACGCTGATTCTTTGGGTGAAGATTATTTTCAATCAGCTGCATATTTCCGATCCGATGCATATAAAAATGTAGGGACTTCACAGTTTCTCAATAGTAGCCTTCCGTTTTAGAAGCCCACCACCGACTCTGATTCAGAATTTTCAGTCAATGGTGGCAGTTTGCGTGATTTGCTTTCGGATTTTGAAAGGTTTGTAATTTGTCTTCCTGGCATCTACACTCTACGTTTAGAGAACATCCTACGGCATCGGAGGAATCAATTGATAGAGGAAAGAGGGTATATCCTATCTGTGTGTTTCTTTTTAATTGACTTGTTTATTAGCTAAACTCGCCGGTTGCACTGTCAGATATCGCCTCTGATGATGATGATCAGTCAACCAATGATGATCCTCTGGAAATTTCAACTCCCAGGCAAATCTACCCCAAGGGTTATTTGAGGTTAAATTGTTGGTTTTCTACGATTAGCTACGCATACTTGTTTCAGAAAGATGTGCCGAGAAAACAACGCATTGACCCAGTTCACTAGACAATCGCAGATTAAGAAAACGGTTGCGAAATCGGGTAAAAGGTTAGTTTTTCTAATATTAATATTTTTGATAGACTGTTACTCTCTAATGTTTTAGTGACGCTCAAATTTTGACCGAAACCCTCAGCACAGTCGACAACATCAAAAAGAGTATATACAAAAAACCAAACGAAGATTCAGAATAGGGAAAAAAAAAATTTTCATTGTATATTTGCTTTTTTGCTTTTTTGCTTTTTATTGTTAGAGTATAATGTAAAATAAAGTTTTGCCTTTTTATTTTTCAGTTGGGGCGCGGAGTGTTAGAATCTATCCTTTATTCGACTATGGTGCCTTTCTCTTTTACTACAATTTGAGATATTATTTTCTGTTCAAGAAAGCATGTTTTCAGCCCGAAAACGGGTTTGAAACGGGCTTTTTTGAATAACCGAGGTTGTAGTAAACCAATCAGGATAATTTTTAGATATATGATATATGTATAGTACTGCTAAGTTGTGCCAAAAAATGGCTTCATACGACATCTCTCACGTGTGTTATTCAAGCCAACCCGTTTCAGCCCGTTTTGCAAATTGGTTGAAACGCCCAACTCTAGTATAGACAAGCCAGGGGCCAACCTTCAGAACGATACCCTAAATAGGGGTGAGAATCTTGGCGTTGGGGCGACCTTCGGCATTCCTGATTAACATCGAAAGGGACCGAATCCACCGTGTTATTCTGTTACCATGTAGGCCTAACTGTTTTGCTGTAACTATTTACATATGCCTTCTGTGTCAAACTCTTTCATATACTTCCAATTTCATCTGTTCGCATGTTTGTTATTTGCTTTTGCTTCCATTTCGTATGTTATTTATCATTTTTGTCCATCTTAGGGATTATTTAAAAGGATCAAGAATGAGTCTTTTATACACAGAGAGAAGTAACTGCCGAATTTACTCTTATATGCTAACTATACTACAACTATAATGTCTGAAAAGTATCGTTTTCTGTTTTTGGAGGTTTTTGCCAGATTGTCAGCATGATACCCAGAATCTAACCGGGATTTGGGTTTGGAAGCAATACTTCGACTCCATAAAGTTTCCCTTATTAAATTTAACATTATATATTAATAAAATAACAAGTTTTTATGAAATGTTGTGTATCTGCTCGTTCAATTTAAACAATTTAACAAATAACTCAAAATGAGTGATAGTTTTCCGTTTTCACATTGTTTTCATGTCAAAAAATCAATCTACTGGGAGAAAGAATGGTTTTAGTTTTATTAGCAAAGATTTCACTGGTTATCCTGCGTTTCCTTTCAAACTACTGTTCCTAAGAGTTGAGGTTATGTCGATTGACTTTTCAAGGGCGAGCAAACCTGAAAAATCTAGTTGTTCATCCGTGGAATGAGGAAGACACCATTATATGCCTATAACAATCATAAAAAGCTTCTCTCTGATGATTTTGGCGCGCAATTTGACAATTTGAAATGAGTTTTTGGCTGAGAAAGCTGAGGAATTCCTGTCGGGATGCGGAATAAGCAACAGGCGCTAGGTGAGAGATGAGCAGAGTGAACCCCTTGAGCAAAGATGTGTAGCAGCTCAGTCGGAAAGGTGCAGTTTGTCTAGTTGTTTTTTAAGTTAAAGAATATCTCATTATAAAATCTGACCCTAGTTTTGAATAGTTTTTTTTTTGAATTCGGGTTTTATATGGTTTTTGAGCGTGATTTCGAGAAAAAAAGCGGCTCTTCCGTGCATTTTCGTATTCAAGATACTTTCATACTGCGTTCCATGTCTAGGTTTTGTTATGATAAGCTAGTTTATAAACCAAATTGATTTCTTAGTTTGTAAATTCGTTTATAAATGCAACTATCATACTTGTTGTACTTTTTATACATCTTCTGTTGTAAGAATTACTTATATTTAGAACGAGACATAGCTATAGGGTTCTCTTATTTTATTAAATATTCATCTTCAAATTTGTCGGATTTTAAAGCCTCAATCTCCATTTCGTTTTGAGACCATTTGTCGTTTGGTGTAATTCCTACGAACTTATGAAATTTGACACCTAACGGACTGAACACAAATTGCTCATAAAATAGTGGGTGGATAATATGAGATGAGATATGTAGAGAAGATTGCAAGTAATATAGTTTTCGACATTCTGTTTACTTTTCATCAGAAGTTGTGGTTCTCCTTGTAGTTAGTATATATCTAAATCCTTACTATTCAGTGGATTCCTTGGATTTAAACAGTTTAAAGAAAACAACACAAAACTGTCGTCATTTCAAAATTTTATTTCACAGGACCCTTTTTACGAATCAATTTTTAATTTACCATAAAAATACTTTAACGGGAGATAACAAGTAGAAGTCCGATTACTTTTGTTCCTAATCAAAATCAGTTGTATAGTTAATTGAACCTGCTGAGTTACGGCATTTACCATTGTTTATTTCCTAGAACTCAGCATTTCCTTCTTTTTAGGCGTTCATCTTTCATATTTGGTCTTCTTCATTAAAGTCCCCTCATTCCATCTGCAGTCCATTGTTTTCAATGAGCACGCATGAAGGCACTCAATCGAGAATAAAACATAATTTATGGATAAATATTATATAAATAAAATCTAATATTAAGATAACTATTATTAATATTAATAATATTACTGTCTGCCATCTCTCATTGTTATTTTCTCTCGTTTCCTCCTGCTTTCGTTATGTTATAAGTGTAGCAATTGTGATGAAAAGATCTCCAAACGAAATATTGGGGGCGGAGCATATCGATTAGGTCGACTGGAGCGGTAGGATCCCCAACCCGGGATCATATCATCTTTGATTTTTATTTATAGTCAAATATCATCTAAACTGCTAAAGAAGAACTATGCAAAAGAAACTTTTTTGAATGAACATTCGAAAATAAGAACAAATATTTTTGCTTTTGAAAAATGCTGACAACTTTATGTAATGAAACTGCTAATTTCTTATAGTTTTATTCTGATTGTGTGACCCATTTGATGTATAACTCCTTTTGAAGAGGCTATCGGTGTTCTCAAAATTGCCCGGGACGGGCCGGGCCGACCATATTTTTGAAAATACTCAATTCTTTTTTCGACAAATTTTGAAAAAATGTCGAAAAAAAAATCAAATTTTATGAAAAATTCAAATTATTTTGTAATTTCTTTGCATATCTATTGCTTTTAGTGCACCAGGCATGAAAACATGAAAAAAATATGTTTAATATCAACTATTGTTACGAAAAAACATTGGATGGTACATCGTCGGCTCAACGGCCCGAATCGGCCCGGGCCGTTTGAGAACACCGAGGCTATGCTACTTATTATAGTCTACGGACAAACTTCATGTAATAAAGTGCAGCGAATATTGCGCCCCAGCGAGAATCGTTAATATTCGAAAATTGCAGCATATCTTTAAAATCGAGTTTCTGAGGAAATTTAATGATTTTATAAGAATTATGTTAGAAGAATAAAAGATGAAAAAAAATGCCGGCCAATCTACCGTATCCCAAAACATGAGATTTAGCCGTGGACTACCACTGCATATTATTTTTTTAACTTTAGAAGCATCCACATAGTCATTAACATACTTTATAGTGGGTGTCGCTTGCAATGGGTTACGGTACGGACTGCAAATTATTAACAAAATAGTTTTATGTGTCTACTATTCTTTGATGAAGTAAGTATGCATTAAATACAACTGTCTAGCATTTCACAATTACTTTTTCTTGAATTATCTACAACTTTTAAGTTTACTAAAATGTTGTTCTATTTCATTGTTTTTATCGATTAGCTGAACTGAGCCCACCCACACTTTTTAACACCTGTTACTCTCTATGATTTACTCAGCAGTCCATTTTTTTTCTAATTCAATTTGTTTTTCACACCTAATTGAAATTTTTCTTTGACAAACGTCATCACAGTAAAAAACGGATGGTAGTTCTACAGTCAAAGTTGCCCCTGGAATTTTCAGCGATGCGCCTTTTTTTTTCAGCGAATTTTCAGCGATACAATAACTACAAAAAATAAATACAACCTTACAAACACGAGTGTCTGATTTTGGAAAATAATATTAAAAACTACACAACACCCAGTCATCTCACCAATTCACCTTTCATTTTAGAAGTATACTATAAAAATGATAGTTTTTTGTAAAAATAATAGTTTTGTTTGGCAAATCTTTATTGCACGAGACCAGCTCATTTAAACAATATTAGTTATTCCTGGCTACTAGCTTCAGTTGGTTCGGGAATTGAGAGTTCTGCAATCATCGGTACATTCTCATCCTTCAACAAAAGTGCCAATTGGGCTGGAGCAAAGGCCTAAATACGAATATTAACAAAAATGTTAAATTGAATATTTTCAACCTATTTTGTTGCTTAAACGTTGCATACACTTTACAAAAGTATATTTTTTATCTTTATTATTATTCTTAATAGCCCACCTGTGCGTTATTCTCGGTGTATCCATTATCCTTCAAAGTCTTCTCGTAGTCGATTTCAATTGCATCCTTGCCGGTAGTTAACTTTAGTAGTTTCTGTTCGACCGAGGGAATCTAAACTTATATAGGCTATTAATATTAATACACAATTAAATAATACTCTCATTTGTTAAGTAGTTTTTTTAGTTAATTTGAGTTAAATCAAATAGCCCCGAAACTTTCCCAAAAGGAGGTTTTACCCATATTCGCTGCCTCAGGGAAATTTTATCGCTAAAATAAGATAAAAGAGTTGGGCGCGATAGTGTGAACTACAGTAGAATAAAAAAGTTGTATTTTAAACTTGAGTTTTATAATTGTTTGCAAATTTACCTCAGTAATTCCTTCGATCATCTTTTTGAGTTCTTCGGCCTTGAGGCTCTCGTGTGCTGTGAACAAATAGTGCTTCTTCTCGCGAACAACTTCAAAGTAGAGCTTTCCTGAGGCCTAGAATAAAAACATTATATTGACTTAATTAAAAATAAACACTCAATTAATAATAACAAACTATTTTTTCTTCTTGTTCCTATGGTTCGAATTAAAATATTATCATTGGTTATTGTAAAAGCTTTAAGAAAATTTAGAAGAATTATACCATTTCGGTATCATAACCAGTACACAACTATTATAGCCTTTCAACAAAGTATAACATCAATCTCTTATCTTGAACAAGTATAAAAAACTAACCATTTTAAATTAGAATAGGACGGTCGAACAAGTTAAATCTTGGTTTGATTGACGGTACCAAACTGGGCTCCTTATATAGGGCTCGGCCGCGTACGCTGGCTTGCAGGGTCTCAGTAGCACGCTGTACCGCCCAATGATTGCTTGTGGCATTTAAAATCGATGAAAAGCTATTATTTTAAAGAAAGTAGGTCAAAAAATAATAAAATAATAGTTTTAAAAGAAATGAATATTTAATAATTTGTTGGAATATACCTGAACAACATGTTTCGGATGAAGGAATAGCAGGTTAGGATAAAAGAAGTGGCGAGCTGACTAAAAGACAGTCCCAAATCTAGACTAGCAGTCTGATGGAAATGTAGCTTTTGGTGCTAACAATTTTTGAAAGAAATACCGGTCTATATTTCGAGAATATCATGGAAATTGACTGACATTAAAATTTTAGTCTACTTTTTCAAATGTAGAGGTGAAACCGATTTCCCATTGCAAATTACTCTTCAAAGTCACATTCATTTTATTTGCCTCTGTGTCTGAAACGAATAAACGATCAAATATGGTTGTAAATATTTGTAACTACTTTTAGTTTTTCATATATTAGTACAGTTATTTTTCTGACAAACTTGGAAAATGAGGAAGGAGCCTTCTCGTCAATATGTTATTTTTGTCTTTTTCATAACACCGCGGTTATCATGAGACCGCTGTCAAAACGTAGATATTGGAACAGACCGTTATTCGAAATATTTTTCAACATTTGCCATTTTCTTTTATATAATTATATGCAAAGTCTTATCGTGTGAACTTCCTCCAAACCCGAATAAAACTATTGCAATTTTCATATTTTAATTAGCATATTTTGCTAAGCTCGAACAGATGTGCACCTTTTTTAACGTAACACATGCATCGACAAACACTCAGTGGTGTACAACTTTTTTCGGGTTCTTAGCTTATGGTTATTATTTTAAAACAAAGCATGTGCTGTAGAGTTGTTCGTTTGGGCTCGTTTCCAAAAACGAGCTTTTTCGAGCTTTAGTGAATAACTGTTCTTACAGAGTTCAGATTGAGCTG
>JAQGAV010001851.1:0-18448 GCA_034691345.1 Phasmarhabditis papillosa
TAAAGAGAGAAAGAGCTTCAATCCTACTCTGGGTCACGGCTCGCCAACGGAGACAATGGGATTAAAGGACTGTGTTCCCATTTTGAATTAAAGCTGATTTTTCAATGCATCTTTTAACCAAATCATTTGAAAAAACTCAGTTGCATATATCGCCCTATGCCCTTTCTAATGAAATATAAATAAAAATGAATTCCTTAATAAAATAATCCAGGAATTGAGCATCAAGATTTTACCATTTGAATTTGTTCTGTCCCATTTCCATAGGGCACGGCGAGCCCTATGGTTCACTTTCGAAGAGTGTTATATTGGCTGTAGCCAAATCTATATATCTCTTCGAAACAAATGTTAATATATGCTGCAAACATTTAAATTAAGCAAATTCTTGTTTCTATTCTGAATTCCAAACGATTCGGCTAGCCAGATCTATAGCTAAAGTCTTGATGTATGAAGTTATTGTCTTTGGTTTAGCAGTCTCCGGTAAAATACATCTAGTACTAAAATACCGGAATCCTAGTCAAATCTTCATTTGATGGAATGGGAGCCTTTTTTTATTCTTATCGTATTGTCGGGTCTTTATTTAATAATTTAAATAAGCTAAGTGTGATTTGAGTTTATAGTGTCTAAGATAATTCTTTACAATAATATGGGGCTAACTTTTCCAGTTAAGATCCTCAACTCCAATACTTCAACAATATTCTTCGCATTCCCTCTACTTCAGATTCTCCGGGCGCTCCTTCGTCGCTTCTCCAGATGACGTTTCGCGAATATGTGAGGAATTTATGCAGATAAAAGACAAGTACGGAATTTTCGAACAGTTTTTCATCCACATGTTCTTGGTTCGTTAATTCTAAAACTTTTATTTAAAAAATTATCTTCTTAGGATTCCGATATCGGGTTGTCTCGTTATTTTCGAATGGAAGGCATGTCGGAAGAAGAACTCAAAAAGGACCAAAGGTTTAGGTAGGAAGAAACTAAACGGAAATGGCAAACATTTGCGTCATGAATCAAGGCAGACCATCCAGCGGGCCGGGCCGGGCCCAGGTTGGATGGTCTGGTTCATGCCAACGGGAGCGCGGTGAGACATCAGCATAAATATAGTATACATTCACAAATTATTATGTAACAATCTTTGTCTTTACCGGGAAATGAAGAATATATTTGTTCGGTACTATTAAAATAAAGAAAACTTTAAGCGATTCTAAATGATAGTTTGTGACACCCGGCTGCCGGTAATAGCCAAATATATTACTCTTACCTAGCCAGTATCCCAGAAAAAATTTATATTCGTAATCCACTTTTGTAGTTCCATACAAAACATAACATTTCGTATTTCGCCTATTCAAATTTAACTCAATAAAAAACCTAACAATAAGCATAGCCTTGCAATGGCTCACCACATTTCAGAACTCATGTCGGTAAATTTCAAAGGTTCCTTACTAGTGTAATAGACATGTTATCCAGAGGACAGGAGCACAACGAACAACTAGTTCAAGTATTAAGGTGTGTAAAATCAATTCTTATATTATTAATTATTAAACTACTCTGTTTCAAGAATCAAATATTTTGTATAGTAAAGTCAGCAATCTCTCCGAACCACCGAATGTACCCCCTGGGACACCTAAACCACGCGGTAGTCCGTCTTTCAAAAAGCGCGTATGCAAAACAAAGTCCAAATAACGAAAGGGAGAAGCGTCAGGAGGGAGAAGTTACAATTGATCACTTTAGCGGTGATCGTATTACTTCGTACAAATAAGTTGTATCCAGAGGGAAAAGTGAATACAAATTCTTTTGATACATACTATCCCGGAAGCTGCTAGCTTCTAAAAAACCCACCGTTTCCCAATGAAGATGTTAAATACCAATATAAATCCTGAAATAAACTTGCAACCACGTAAAATAGCTTTCAGGGCCGTCGGCCGCCAACATGGACATGCTCGCTCAATGAGTTTCACAGCTGAAAAATGGCTACTATTTAAAAATATCCTACTCTCCTTGATTTCGGATGAAACTGTAGGTCATCAAGTAGTACACAAATGAAACTATCACTTTCAGAATAGAAACTACGGCACGTGGAATAAATTGATGAGTTTCATAATCTTCGAAATAAAAGATAGCTACTTGGAGCACGTAAGCTGGGACACGTAAATCTTCGGCAAGAAATCTATTTCAGATTCGACATGCCCGATCGTCCTCCTGTCCCGCAGTAGAGCAGATACGTGTATTTAGACGAAGTCAATACAGGAAAACATCCGATCTCTCAGCGAAACCATTGCCTAAGTGAACAAAAAACGTTTATTAAACAAATGTAGAAAAAACGACATGTACATAGTCTAAAAATTGCATATCGCATATTAAATAATTATTACCAAACTATGACCCTAGTAAAACACAAGTGCTCAGTCAATTATTATACAATGGCGAACAATAAATATAATTTAACTTCTAAACTGTACTAGTAAACAAAAACAATACGTGAAATACCTATAAACTACACTACATAATGGGCCTATCAGGAGGAGGAGGTTGATACATCATAAATTCTAAATTACTCACGGCTGGCTCATTATTAGATGAGTTCCTCTTGTTTTCTGGAGCTCCCATGGGAGGTGTGGTCATGTACGACGGAAGATCTTGTCCGCCTGGTACGCGTCGCATCATCTTTTCCACACTTTCCTTTTTGCTCGCAGCACTCTCCAATGCCATGGCATTAGCTGCCTGCTGAGGATTCTTAGAGGTAGAACCATCACTGAAATGAAAATATTACCAACCAAGAAACAATATAAACACTCACAACGAGTAGAGGAGTACTCGAACCACAGATACAAAGAAGAAGCACATAAAATACATCATCATGAGACGCCTGAACCAAAAATAAAAATAAATATACACAATAGTCCAATTACCTAAATATATCCCATCCTCTGTAAGCTTGTCTTTGATTGTTCTGATTTTGTTGCGATTCGGGCCCGCCGAACTTCCACTCCCAGCGAAAACTACCAGGAGCCCCATTTGGGTATCTAAAGTAATTTACAAATAATAAAATAGATAAAAAATCAAATAACCTTGCATGGAACTCCTGCCATCTCTTGGCTCGCCGCAAATCGTTCCATATCTTATCTCGTTCAAAGGCCGACCATCTGAAGTCATTCTGTGTTTGATGCTGCTGCTGTTTCCTTAGGCGTTCGAATTCTTGCCAAATCTAAAGGATTTCTATAGATATTGATTGAATTTATCAAATGTACTCTTCGGTATTCCGCCTCCGTGAACTGCTTATTATGGAAAGGATTTGAGTAGGTCCGTTGGTTTTGCCAGCCTCCTTGTTGGAAACCCTGAAAGAAACAAAAAATATCAGGGTGAAGACTTGGGACGAAACCTGATAGGAGCCACCAAAGTCTCCGGGGTATCGATTACCTCCTCCAGTTGTCTGATTGTCATACGCTCTTCGCCTAAAACCCACTATTGTTTAAATTTAATGAAGCCAAAATACTTTTCAGGATCCTTCAGACATTCATATGCATCGTTGATTTGCAAAAATTTGCTCGATGCATCTTGACTCGTTCCGGCGACATCTGGATGATACTATAACATCGAATACATTTAATAAGAGAACCTAATGTATACCTTTTTTGAGAGGCCATAGTAAGCCAATTTTATCTCCCTTTGCGTTGCGTCTTTCTTCACTCCTAGCAGTTTGTAGTAATCGGGAACTCTGCAAGAAAAGTAAATTTTAGAACTGATATGCAGTAAAAATATAATTAATTGAAAATGATCTAATAAGTCGGACTTGACTGCTGAAAGATTGATTGCAAGTAGAGAAAAAAACCTACGAGCTATTAAATGTTCTTTTCGTAACACCCAATAGTCTTCGGTTCACAGAGGGAAGAACCGCCCATCTCAGCATACCCTAAATCATTAAAATATAAGATTTAACTAGTTTACACGATAGTATTGTGAAATTACAATAATAGAGAAAACAAAACAAACATACATTTATAAATATTTATACAACTAATGTCGGGCTAAAATCATGAATCGTTGATGCGTTGCTTCTTTTTGTATTGAAGAAAACTAAAGAAAAAATAAGAGCACAAAATCGAAGGTATTGCTTACCTAACATACGCAATATTGAAACCTATAATTGTGAGGAAGAAGAAACCAACTAGGTAGAGGAATCTGTTCTTTCTCTTTTCATCATAATATTCCTTTTCAGGATCTCTACAAAAAAGGTTCAATGTCGCTTTTAAATAGGGTACCTACCTAAAATGATTGGAAACAACGGATCTTCGACTTGGTCCTACATAAGATTCGTTACGCTTCTTATTCATATCAGCAACTGTAGATTCTTTGAACCTCGAAGAGGTTGCCTGTAATTATGAACATGACTTAAAATATAGAGATGTATGTATCTTAAAGTTAAAATATAATCACTATTACCTCAATTAGAAAACCCTCGCGGGATATCACTGCGTCGTCATATGACCGTCGCTTTTCCGGTTTGCGCAAGCAATCGTAGGCCTTAATAGAATAAAGGTTACAACAATGAAAGAGAATGAAACATACTTCTTTCACAAGCATAAACCGTTCCGTCTGTGACTGTGAACTCCATCCTATTCTATTGTCGAGATCTTGTTGTTTATCGGGATGGAGCTAAACTAGAAATTTCACAGACTGAAATAAAGAATATGAACCTACTTTGTTCGACTTGGCAACAAACGCCTTCTTTATTTCGTCCTGTGAAGCATCTTTGGACACACCGAGGACTTCATAGTAATTCTTTCGTCTGAAATATAAGAAACTGTAAAGCAGAGAACACATGCAACAAACCTAGATAGGTAGGATACTCTCCGAACGAGAGTTAGCAGGTGCATCGATCTTGATTAAGACGGAATATACTAGGAGTTTACCCTGAAACGAACGAAGTATGTAACTGTCTTTGAAGTTGGAAAGTAAGAACGCACGACATTTACGAACGAATGTTTGAAGCCAATCATGATGGGACCAGAGCAAATCTTCACGAAGCCTCACAAATCTCTTCTATATGCAGCGTTTTAAATTATACATTACATATAATATATCTATTTTTTACCAATTTATTCTAATTAATTTCAAAAAGTTAACTTTCAATTGAGTTGAGTATGCGGCGCAGGGTTGAATATTCAACCAAAATTTTTTTCACACTGCTATCGACGTTATAAAGCGTGAATGGTTCAAAAGCGATCGCTCCTCTGAGCTATAACTTATTTTTTTGTAATTTATGTATATTTCAACCGTTTTCTTTATCTTTGATTTGCTGCGGAGTACTATTATCAACTCAGGAATTGGTTATTCGTACAATACGGAATGACCTCTGAATCAGACTTGTCCAGTTCTGAGGATGAGAAGAAGGTGTGTCATGGTATCAACGCTATCCTTAATCCTTTACTTCTAGGCAGAATCTAGCGAAACATCAAGCTCAAATTCTGATGCGTCAGATTCAGAAGATGATAAACCAACGAAGCCCACTCCTAGCAAGAAGGTAGTGGCAAGCGGTAAGATAATTGGTCACAATTTCTTCCGAATATGGTTTTTGTTTTCGACTCGGAATCCGAGCATTCTGATGTCGAGGGTCCAACTCATGGCCGAAAAAGGACAAAAACACACAAAGTGTCTACGGCATCCAAGCGACCAAGGAATGACAGCGACGATGATGTAAGCAATGTAAGCATCGCAGAGCTGCTAACTAATGTATTTTAGGATCGCCGTAACCGAGGACTTTTTGAAACCGAAGAAGAATACGAGAGATGGAGGAATATGAACGAGAAGGAACGCGAGCAGGAAATTTTTGACAGGATGGAAAAAGCCGACATGTTAAAGGCTCGGTGAGATAGTATTTGTTTTACAAGTATATTCTATAACTTATCAGAGCTGAAATCGAGAAGAAGCTGGCCAAGAAAAAGGACGTCAAAAAGGGAGCCAGTGATGGGAGTGATGGTTAGTTAGTTTGTTTTAAGATCCCATTTGCCCGTGGCGACTGATGGCTTTAAGCTTGTGACACGATTCCATGCCGCGAACTGCATAGGGTTTTCAGTGTTAATAATGCAAATAAATTTATCAGACTCCCTACAAATTGGAAGCCGTTTGATTGTGTAAACTTCGCTAATTTTGGGGAGGAACAAATTTCTTGTTTTGCTCAAAATTTTAATTTTATAGATGATGCCAGTGCTTCTCGGCCGAAACAACAGGATCTATTCGGCGGGGATTCGGATTCCGATGCTGGTCCTGATTTCCACAAACCAAGCGAGGTTTTTATGAAATTTACTTGCGCATGCAAAAGGATGATTTGAGGTTTTCAAAAAGAAGAAACAAAAGAATGCTATGGCGGATTTACTGAATAAGCGTAATGATAAGAAGAAGAAAGAAGGTATATTTGTAGTTTTTCTTTTATTTTCATGTATAGCTTTTTTTAGAAAAGAAAGCCGCTCTTTCCATAGACGCAGTGTTTGGAAAAGACGAATCTGACTCGGATTCCTCGTCTAGCGAATCTTCATCAAATTCCAGTCGGTCATCATCGTCTTCACGGTTAGTATCATCATTCCAATATAATTCTACCGTTCTTATTTCCAGGGAATCATCACCAGAGAGGCGAGAAAGTGAGGATGAGCAAACCAAGGCCAAGAAGAAGCCGGTTAATACTCACATTCTATTTTGCCATTAATTGTCTTGTTTAGATTGATTGTATTGCCGATCTAAGCCGAGCCCGTCTCTCAAGGTACAAAATCTCCCTGTTTGTACATGCTCCATTCTTTGCCCAAATCGCTGTTGGAGCTTTTGTAAGAATTCAAACTGGGCCCATTCCTGGCAGTAAGGCCAGATACAGGGTTGGTTTAGTGGAAAAAATACATTATCTAATTTTCTATTGTAGATTGGAAAAGTTCTGTCTGTTGAAGAAACAGCCAAGGTCTACAGCGTCGAAAATACTCGCACGAATAAAGGATTTAAAATAAAATTCGGTTAGATACCTAGGGTTTTAAAAACTTAACTTACTTTTCCAGGGAAGCACGAACGTGTTTATCGTCTCGAATATATTTCAAACTCCGAATTCAATTCAGACGAGTTCGAAGAATGGAAAACTACCACTGTGAATGATGTTTGCTTTTAAATGGTTTAATTTTCTATTTTATTGTTTAGGATAGTTTGCCAACCATGGAACAAGTCCGCAAGAAGCAGAAAGATATCGCCGATGCTGTGAGCCATACTTACACAGACAAAGAAGTTGAAGCTGTAAGAATTTATTCAATAATGTTTATATGTTTACTTTTTTAAGATGATCAAGGAGAAAGGACGATTCCAACAAACCCCTCGCAATTTTGCAATGACTAAGGGAGAGCTGATAAAAAAAAAGGTACCGTTAATTTTTTATTAGCTAGAAATTAGGAAAATATTTATTACCTACTATTCAAACTGTATTCAAAACAACAAGCTATATTTATTTGATTCATTGATCAGAATGAGATTTAAAAGTATTACATGTATGCTTAATCAGGTTGTCTTCTTTTTTTCGTGTTGTATTTAAGCTTGAGTCGGTTGAGTGGATATCACTCTTGAGCTAGGCTCATTCTCTCCTCTCCAAGCCTTGAACTTCATGATGGTCTCAATTGCGAAAAGCACCGTCAGTGCAACGCAAATAACCTAAAGTCAGCTTGAGCAAGGTTTCGTTTGTATTTTCCTTACGGCACTGAGAACAGCAGCTCCTCTTCCATCAGTTCCCCAGCTAGCGGATAAATGAACCATGAGCCAGATGGAGATGAAATAGAAAAGTGTGTTAATTCCGTAGAATAGTAATTCCTATATGTTGGGATTAATTATTGGATGACTTTACTTTCTTACCACTACGATAAGTCCTTCTCTAGTAGGTTCATCCTTGATTGTCAGATGTGGGAAACATACATAACCTAATAGGAAGACGCTCACTACCAAAGCAGTCTCGAATGTGATATGTTCGGTCCAAGCAGCGGTAGTAGTTCGACGATCAGCGCAAATTGCGAGGATAAAAGCCACAAATGATAGGGCCTTAATTAAGTTATCTACTTTTCTTTGAAAATCTATAACTTACAACTTCTGCTATTTTGAGAATACCTCCAAGTGTGAAAAGGAATCCAGTGTTTAGTTGTCCTTGTCTATTGTTAGGAATGATCTGGATCTTTGAGCTCATGTTGAAATGTAATTTCTTGTCTTTTCTTAAATTAATTTTGCAATCTTGGTCTCCGTTATAAACCTACTTTTCCGATTTTGGAACCTCGTCTGAATGTGGAATTTCTTTGGCCGGGCCTAGGTCTACAGTAGTTTGAGCGGGATCCTCTTCTGATCTTAACATCTAAAACAGGTTATTCGCATTAGTTGCAGTAAAAATGGGGTGAGATAGTAAGTGGTTATTGTGAAATGCTGGGATTATCATGTTCATCTATATGCGTAAATACCAAAATAGAGACTGGGGTCGATTCATGTAAGATGTATATCTCAAATGTGCTAATAACGTGCGTTAAGTGACCTATTTCTGAATTAATACCGTTACTTGGTGAGAAACTGTTTTTTCGTATCGAGTATCGATTCCTGTTTTAAGGCAAAAGTAAAGAAAGTTACACACATTTGCTGTTGTCGAAATGATGGTAAAATTCAATCAACATTACGTTATTGGTTCGTTCTAGTATTTTCACAAATAGGGTGTGGTTTTTCATTTTTCTAGGCTTCGATACTCCTTGCTTTTGAAAAAGAGTTTCCTGCACTTGTTGCGTATATTAGTTTTTACAACAATAAAATATATAGATTGAATAAAAACAACAGTTGTTGCTGGTATTCAGTTGAAAATAAACGATACTGTGAGAAATGAGAAGCTACGGAATCGAAAAGGTGACTTTCAAGGTATTGGTGTGATATGGGATTGGCCTTGAACCTGGTCGCCAGCGATCTCCAGTCCTTACTGTTACGCGTTACCGGCCTTTTTACTGCTGCGCGAAATAATTGTGAGACGAATTGTCCTTTTGATAAACTCAAAGACGTTTATCGACAAATTGGGGGAATGTAATTGCGATTTTCGGAATGTGAGTAAACCTATTTTCACTGGTGCTCGCAGGGCAAATACTTGATATCAGTCACTAATTCTACTTCCTTTTTTGTATTTTTTATAAAGTGGTTACAATAATGTGAGGTATTTTTGCCGAATTGTGTACATAGAAAACTTGGCTGCGGATTACTAGTATTGAGCGTTGTGTGTTTGTGATCGAATCTGGTTTTGGCATTCCGGTTGGAATTCACCTTGATCCGATTTATGATGAACAATTACAGTGACTACCAACAAACACGGAGAGTTTTATAACAAGCTATTGGCATGCTAAGCGGAATCTAGCGGCTAGGCGTTGACGGAAGCGATTTTTTGCTTTTTTAGCGAACAAAGAGCAGTTACACTGAGACTGTGGAGAGATAAATGATATGTGCAAACATTACTACGTTGCTTTCCTGTTAAAATACATGTTTTGGGAACGTATCACCGTAAATTCAAATTAATCTCTTCAATTTAATTAGGTGATGTCAATCATCTTTTCTGTATCAATAGCAATTCCTTACCAATTTTGTTTCTGTACTGCCATCCGGGTAACTAATTGTTACGGTTTCGGCTCCTCCGTTCTTCATTGCAATTCGTTTTCCTATTCGCGCAAGTTGGCCTAAAGTTAAATATTAATAATTAATAATTAAATATTTTTTAAATGATACTAATTAATGGAGACAAGATAGAGAGAATGTGTTGCTGAGAGCAGTCGAGTAGTGCAAACACGATAGAGAACACTCCTCCCGGTTGGTCGGTGGCATCCAACGTGTTTCTGACGTTCAAAAATGCTCAAGAGTTTCACTCTTTCTCTGATAAGTAGTAAAATAGTGAACAAATCATCAGAAACGAACTGATTTGCTTGATTTAACGGGAATTATCAATCGGAATGGTATGAGTGTAACAGCGCTAGAAAAAGTTGACAAATGTTTTCTCCGCTTACCACTTATTGATGCTTGAAACAAGAGGTCTAACTGCGCAGGGAGTTGTTGCATCACGGCAGTAACTCTATCATTTCAATAATAATAACAAGTTTCTTCTCGGTTGTAATATTAGTTGTAACATAATACTCGATCTCTCTCTAGCGATGTTCCGTTCTACTTACTGGCAGCCAAGTGATACTTGTAAAGTAATAAGTCAGCTTACCTCCCTGTCCGTCTCGTCGTCTATATCCGTTATGAGACTCCTCCATGCTTCTATTGCATTCAACCGCTCCAGAGCTACAGGCTCTGTCGAAGCTGAGTGTGTAGTATCTTTCACTGTCTAGCATATGTCACTCGATTAAAAAGGGCATCAAATAATTGCTTTCGGATAGATGTTCTTTTTGTTTCTTGTCCATAGGCTATGGGGCCTGCATCCTACTAACGACAGTTGTTCTTTCCCTCATTGTTAGAGCCAGGTGTTGTCGAGACTTTTCTGCTGTATGGTTTTTTTTCTCAAATTTTCGGAGGGAAACTTTCCAAGGTTTCTACAATCTTATTTTAGGAGGTTGCGGAGCAAAATGGAGATTCGAGGGAAGTCCAGCGTATTCAACGTGAATTGGAGGAACTTGAGCAAAAAGCTGATAGATTGGTAAATATTGTGTAGAATTTGGAATATGTGCTGTTATTTTTAGGACAAAGCCAGATCCGCTGATATATCTGGTATCACATGGATCAATAGGAGGAATCGTGAAAAGATGAAGGAACAGTTTTTAGCTGATGATTTTAAGATCGAAATGACAACGCAGGATGATCCCTTCACCAGGAAAAATGAGCGCATGAAGGTAACCGTACATCTTTCTCTGTAATAATTCATTACATTCCTTCCAGGTGGTTTGCGGTACATCTAAACTAGCCGGTGCGTCAACTGCGCGATCTACTCCACCTGTGGTAGCAACGACGCCAGTTGTGAAAGTTGCCACCCCAACTCCTATATCTGGATCAACCAGTTAGTCGAAATCTAATGACTAATGACATTGTTACTCTAGGTAAAATGCATTCATCGAAGAGTGCCAGCAATCTCTTTGAACTGCATAACAGTATCAACAATTTTGATATAGATTTTGGTAAGAAGAATTTCTGTTAATATGTTAATTTATATTTATAGATAAACTGCCACCCCCTCGCGAGCAAGCCGTACCACGCACAGATACATACGCATCTTCTTCGAATACAGCATCGTCAGGAAGGTATGCATATCTCGTGTCTTTAATTAGTTAATCAATCAATTCTAGAAACCTCTCCATCGCGGATTATCGAAAGCGCAAGGCTCAAGGTGCTAATTCGTCACAGTAAAAGAAAAGATGGTGCTCTTGCGACGATTACCATAATCCCATGTTATGTTTTGTGATACTTTGATTAGTAAATGTGCGCATTTGTATCCTTTTTAATCTTTCCTGCAAGTTTTTGACCTAGTAGGCTATTAGGTTTTTTGTTACAATATATGTATTTCATATGGTTACATTTCTCATTCGTTGGTCTGATATAAATTAAATTTATTATTATTTGCTTGTGTACTTTTGATGTATTGTATTTAGAAAATCTCAATCAATTGTAATGCTACCAATATTGTTCTTTTTAAGTTCATGGAAATAGCTTCTGAATAAATTATAGTGTTGCATTGTTTCCTTTGTTCTGCAAATTCATTTATCCTTTAGTTCGGCAGCACAACTTGCGATCAGGAGTATGTTTATTCGAGTTCAGATGTTTACAAATCGCTAAAGCATTTTAACAATGTTTGGGTATTTTGCGAATGTGGATGACGAATTATATTAGTTTTTTCTGAAATTCAAAATAATGACCAGGAAGGTACAGGCTGTGAGTTATTCTCGCACTTTTATGATTACTATTATATTTTGAGTCTGCCTGGCCGGGCCAAGGTCAAAACATTTCCAGAAGTTTTTCGGTCGCCTCGGCCCGTGGAGTAATCTGCTTTTGTAGTAACTTTTCAGGGCATTATGATTGACTGCAACTTGTATCAGGGCATCTTCTGTAGTTTCCATGCTTTAATGTAATTGGCGTATCTAAACCTAATGGGGAATTGACCATGCTAGCCGCAGTTGTGAATGTTTCTTCCTCTGCTGACCATGAGAGTGAGTGTTTTCGAATAAAAGAGAATTGTGGTTTTGTGGGTCAAGAGAGAAAGAGAGGCGGCGGTGTGAAAAGGAGACTACAGTCGGTTGTCAATACGGCCGATCATCTCAATCCAATGTTATATATTATAGAGAGATTCATATCGCCATATTCGATTATTTCACTTTTTTAAGCAATTGTTTCACTTTCTCGTATTTTATCAGAACAAGGGTTTAGGGTGAGAATTGCCGGCCCGGCCCGCTAGGCCAAGCTATCCAAACCTCGTCTCGCGGTCCGTAAAATTCCGGCCACTGCAAGGGTTTACTTGATTAGGTTCAATATAAAGACAAACATTACGAAGAATAGGTCGAGTAGCAAACTAATTATTGTCGCCGACAATTACTGTTGCCTACAGTTTGCGCTAATTTTAGCTAATAACACTTGAGTCTCAAAACCAATTTGGAGTTTTTTAATTATTTACAAAATTATCTTTTACTACAATCAAAAACCTTCCAAATTCTCTTAGGAAAATGACAAAGAAGATCTCGGATTTGAATCATCGGTTTCCGGAATTCGAACAACTTTCTGTGCGGTTGCCTGGAGAAGAACGTATTAGGCAGAATGTATTGGTAACGGGTAGGAATTTCATATTTTAAGTAATCATTCTTAATATAGTCGGCGGACAAATCGCTTGCAGCTAAAGGTCTAAACAATTTGAATTAGAGCATTTGCTCTAATGTCTCTAATGAGATCTAATAAATTTGTAGTTTGTACCGTAACCCCTTGCACGCGATTAGTTCGCCGCCTATATAAAATTGTTACTTTATTACGTACACAACTACTTTATTTTAAGTTCAACTGTAACTTTTTTGCTGTGGAAATATGATAAAAGCTAATCCCAAGTGGCCACCCTCACATATTATTAAGCTTATTTATATAAAAATCACGGCCTGATACGAAATTCGTAAAATAGAAAATGGTTGGTTCCTCTCTGGGAATTTATTTACAGAGGATAGTTTCGGACTCTTACGCTAAAAAGTCCGGACACGGCTGGGAAACCGCTCCGTAGTCAAATGTTCCAGGCTCGGGCCGGCCTTTTGAATACTCACCCCTCGATCGTGGTCACTGGAAATTCCCAGTTTCTCAAACATATTCAGACTCAACTCCTCTAAATTTTTAAGAAACTAAATGTTACAGAACCGATCACTGGTCTTCCTTGCGGTACGGTACATACAGTACACGAAGTGCTCAAACGAGCCGCCCAAATATCGGAAAATGGCCCGTTTTTAGGCGAAATTGTAGATGAAGTTTATACTTTTACTTCTTATAATAAGGTTAGTTAGTCATTAAATTAGATAGATAGCTCTGAAGGCCAACAGCTGGGGTGAGAAATAATAGTAGCCGCAGTATTATAAAATTGTGTTGGGTGATTCTAAGAAAATTACCGGATATATATATATATATAATATATCAAGAACTAGGTTTTCAACGCAGTGATCTTCGGGAGTAGCAGTGTTATATATATAACAATAAACAGAGATCTCTGGATTGGGAGCCTTTTCTTCAAAAGTAAATATATTTTATGCAACACGAATCTCCCCCAGGATACTGCGTTGGAACTTATAGTTTAAGGACGAATCTCATGTAGGCAGATACTGCGAATATTGCGCCCCAGTGATAATCATCAAAATTCGAAAAGTATTGCAATATCTTTAAACGCATTTTTTAATAGGTATTTAAGAGAAAATCATATAATTTTTGTTCAAAATAGCTGAAAGATAAGATTTACATTATAATTTTACAAGAAATCAGCAGGAAAAATCAAAAAGGAAGGAAAAAATCCAAGTTTCTTTTTTAAAATGTACGCAATTCAGCGTTATTTTTTGTCCACATGGGGGTGTCTACAGTATCCAATTACATGAGATTTAGCCGTGGACTATAGCTCGTGTTTTAAACTATAGCATTGCGCAACCAAAGGAAGAACTTCGAAACGTGGTAAAGATTACTAAAACTAGGAGTGCGAATTTCTCGGGCCTGGCCCAAATATTTTATAGTGCGCACCCATCTCCGCTCGTTAGATTCGATTTATAGTTATTCTTAGGCAATCGAAGACTCTACAATCATTGGTTCTGCCGTTGTTGCTTGTGGAGCAAAGGATAGAGTCGGAATTGCAGGAGTTCATTCAGTAAGGTTTGTTTTATACAATATAGAATACTATAGTCTAAAGCACAATATAGATTTCCAGCGCATTATCCTGCAAAGCGGGAGTGTTATAGTCGTCGGATGAATCGTTTGAAGAGGTATACTGTAGAATTTAGAAGGAGCGCGGAAATCCAACGAAAATGTAAAAACAACCGATATAATTTTACGCTCGCATTATAAAAATAGACCTTTAAAATACATGAGATTTGTCCGTAGACTATATATAATAATGTATGTACTAACTTATTTTCCCATTCTTTTTGATCTAACACCGCTTCTCTCTAAGATACTGCGCAAAACACCTACCGCTTGAAACAGACTATATATTTGTTTAGTTTTATTATAAATAAGTTTAATTATTTTAGATATATGATTGCTATACATGGCCTTGTGTCCTTCTCAATTACAATAGTTCCCCTTTATCACAACAGCAAACTAGAAGCGCTATGGTTAGTCCCAGAGTGGAATCGACAAAACATTCTAAGCGATTCCGCTGTAAAATCCACTCGTTAGCAAAGATTTTTACAAGCGGACCGGGCCCTCCGCTTGTAAAAATCGTTTTTATACAATATAGAATACTAGGCATCGTTACAACTTCATAAGTGACATTTATCTGTATATAGCCATTTTATATAATAGCTACGGTAACTGGGTAGTAGCTTTTTAGTTAGCACTTCTACATCAGTTAGAAACTCCATTGATTTTTTGTCTCTATAAAAGAAACTGAATCTATCACCGATAAAATCCGTTACTTGAATCTGGTTTGCTTAATCCAGACAATCAGCGGGCCGGTCCGGGCGGGTTCACCCTCATCGCTTCTCTCTCTTCTCAGGGTCCTGAAAAAATTCGGCCCTAGAACCTGGCGGGCCCGGGCCTAGGTTGGATGGCCTGGCTTAATCAGTGGTGGGAAAGGGCCGGCCCTTTTAACAATTTCTGTGCTCTAGTAGACTCATCGGATTCACGACCCTTGTCCTAGGTGGGCCGCTAATTTCACACCTACGCGCAAAAAAGTTGTCTGAAGGATGCTATTCGGTACATTTTAAGATACTACCGAAATTTAAACATTCTAGGAAAACTGGATAAACTTATTATATAAAAACAGTACAAACCCCATAAAACATTCCTAAACTATACAAATTTTTCTCACATTAAGTTCCCTTTTTTATTACTTTTGACCCTGTCATTCTCTCATAATAAAATATTTTAGTGAAATCTCGAATAACTGTGGTTTATCGCTGATTTTCTGCGATACAACCGAAAGAGCCGAGGAGTTTTTGAAATTGAAAAAAGAAGGAAAACTAAGTCATTTGGATACTTTAGTTGTACTTAATGGAGAAAAACCAAAGCTGTCGACGGAGGATGTGACGGTATGAGGATGGGAATGAAGGAAACCAGGATTTAATGTAAAATTGGGCTGTGAACAAAGCGCGACGTGCCAAAGTGGGACAGTGTTGTGTGTATTAAGAGAGTGCTCCATAGTGTTTATAAGATATTCTACAAAAGTTCGGAATATCTTGCCTAAGAGGGTTGTTTAGCTGAAGGAACAATATGCATTATAATTGGATCACACTTCTGAAACAAGTACCGGCCACGCACCAGACCAGTCTGACCAATTGGAATAGCAAATAATTTTCAAATCAAAATTAACCTTGTTACAACGTCCTAGTAAGTCCTTTAATATAATTTGCAAAAATAGTTTTCACTGGCCGGAATCGATACCACTTCTGTCTATAAAGGAGTTGTCTTCATTTTAAAGTTTCGAGTTCAATTCCTCATTGGGGCTTTTCTTTTGCAAATATAATGAATGCTACAGTATCTCAAGAAAACTGTAAAAAACCCATGAAACAGACCCTTTAACCTACGACCTCTTGGCCACTTCTGTTGTTGTCACAACTTGCTTCTAATTCATAGCCTATTCAAAAGATTCAAAATTTTCAATCGATAATAACTCCGTGGCCGGGCCTCCATTGGAGCTTTGGAAAATAGTTTTCGAGGTCTTACATAGACCTCTTTAGGGCTGGCATGGTGAGTTGGCCTACGGCCAACCTAAGTAGAGACCTTCCCCTGGTTGAATTTCGGTAGCTCCCTAGCAGGGGTGCGAATGGACCGGCCCGAAATATGGTCGAGCCCAAATTTCCAACTTTTTTGAATATTTTCCACAAACACGTTTCAAATAACACAAGTTTTTTTCGAGGAAAGTTTTTTATAATATGTGTTCGGCGCAATACTGCCTTTTTGCACTTACAGTTGTCATCCCCCGGTGAGACAAGAGCATTCTAAGGGCGCGGCGGGACCCTTTGAGAGGTCTGAGTTAGACCTTTTTATCTGTCTAATAAGAATCTTAAAGATCGTAGACTTAGAGTTATTGCTTAACTTTAGGTATATACTTATGCTGATTTCTACAAGTTTGGAGAATCGAATTTAAAAGAAATAAATCCGCCAACCGAAGATGATATTTATCTAATTTGTCATACAAGTGGAACAACTGGTAGGTTATTTGTGAAAGAAATTTCCGGTATCTAATCTCTTTTGGAAAAGGTGAGAAGTAGTTGAAGAGGCTGTTCGGAGATAGTATTCGGACCGAAAAATGGGCCTGGTCGGTAGGCCGGGATCATAGTTACCATACTTGTTCCGATTATTCGGGTGCTATTCTTAAATTTCATTTTCTATCCTCGGCCCGTCCGAAATTGAGAGATCTGCCTATACTGTATAGGCTATACACATATCTACTCTTCAAACTCTAGAAAAGATTTGAATAATAACTCCAGCATGTATAGTCCGTTTCAAAACCTAGACTACATTGCGCCGGCCTCATACGGTGCGCGGTGTGGCAAAATTTGCCTTCATATTCGCTGGAAAATGCCTTCCCTCTCTTCGGGCGAGAGAACTTTTGAAGGCAAATTTTACAACACCGCGCATCGTACGAGGCCGGCGCAATGTAGTCTAGGTTTTGAAACAGACTGTACAAGGACCAAAAAAATTATCCCGGACAGTCGGCCGGGTTCGTAAGCTACCATACATACCTGTTCCGATTATTCAAGTACTTTTACACATATATACTCTTCAAACTCTTGTTAATATATTTCATGTAGGTCGTTTAGCTTCGATTAACTAAGTATTCTATAGATTCTCTAACAATCTATTCTAGGTTCCCCTAAGGGAGTTATGGTCTCACATCGCAATCTTCTTGCTTCTGTTGGCGGTTTGTACACACAATGGGTTCCACATCCAAATCTATTCCAATTTGGTAGCGGCGATGTTTATTTTAGTTTTCTTTCATTGGCGCATGTTTATGAACATTTAATGCAGGTAGGCATATATGGAAGAGTTTTAAACACTCAAATATGACATTAGCAACCACGTGTGGTAAAGGGGACACCCGTTTTCAACATACTAGGACCCCCAAGTTCGGCCCTGCATAGACCGATATTTGAAACTTTGGGCCCCAGCGGGACCTCTTATTCCGTTTCCACCCTTTTTGTACTCCGGTCAGCTAACTTCCCATCCCTATTAACAAAATCTTTGTTCTATAACTAATTTAGTTTTCGACATAATTATTCGGAAGAATATTTGAAACTTTTTTAATTTCCATGTAAAATCCGGGCCAGTGGGTTACCTCCAAATACTAATTAACATATAAGATTGTCGTGGAATTTCGATTTTCTGAGCCGGGGTGACCGAATTTTAGCTCAAACCTTTTCTGTACTTTATAACACGGCTCGCCGCGTCTTAAGGAAAAGAGACAGAGCAAATTCCAATTTTAAAATTTTGATGCACAATTCCTGGATTAATTTATTAAGGAATTCATTTTCTTCACCTTAAGTTCAAAATGGTAGCACAGTCCTTTAATCTCACTGTCTCCATTGACGAGCCGTGATAAATGTACCGAAACCGTAAAAATACAGCGATCTCTTTCTAAAATAGTGTTCGGAGTCATTCCTTTGACTGATTCCTAAAAAATAGCAGTTTATTGAGGTCACAGTTTATTTGTAGACGTTTACAATGTACGTTGGCGGCTCAATAGGAATCTATAGTGGGCAAGTTGCCAAATTAGTCGGCGATATTCAGGTATTATTATTATTATTATTATTATTATTATTATTATTATTATTAT
>JAQGAV010001852.1:0-18445 GCA_034691345.1 Phasmarhabditis papillosa
GCACACTACCAGTCCAACTTGAACGTTTTCTGTTTAATGCGAAGAAGGGCATGTGACGTCTAAATTAAATATGTTGTTTAGTATTTAGTAGGCTATGTTCGGCTCTCCGCAACTTCGGGGTATTTTTGTCGAGTTCATTCAATATTAAGGAATTTTAATCTCTTGTTGTGTCTATCCAGCAACGAGCACGCAGAACACTCCCTTACTCACTTACTTACTTGTTGGAATCATACTCCCCGGATCGAGTACGTAGACTGAAGTTCCATTATTCTTCTCTTCGCGGTGCAACTTCATTGCTGTTAACACATTGCACATCTTTGAGCGAGCATACAGTCTGTAACACTACGGTTAAAAAATATGAGGTTATTCAGACGCTTACCTAATTCCGAATTCGTCATTTATCGCGTCGGGACATAGTTTCTGCAGTTTTTCTTCTGTGGACATAGATTCTCTTAACTGAAAGCGGTTGGAAGTTGCAAAAGGAAACACTAAGGATGCCTCTTTTTGTCGGTTGTTGTGGTTAACTTACTCCGGTGCGGTTGTGGGAATCTGAAGACACAAGAACAATTCTGGAAGCATCAGTCTGCCTGAGGACTGGCAACAGCTCGCGGATTAGGTACTGGTGAGCGACATGGTTAATTCCATAATGAGATTCCAACCCGTCAATGGTCGATTTCTGTACTGGGGTAAATACACCAGCGTTCAGAATAAGAGCATGAAGAGGCCTACAAATTACAAAAACCGTCTGTGCTTATAATATATTTATTTTTGGGCGGTTTGACTCTATAGCGAACGAGCCCGTGCCGAGCCCCTTTTTGGCTGAAACTGTGCTCACTGGGGCCCGGCTGAGCAGTGTTGGGCAGAACTTTATCACATATTAAACAAAATACATGAAAATAGGAACGTGCTAGCACGTACTTATTGAAAATACTAGAGTAATAAAATTTTATTCCAATTAAGTTTTATTTAGCTTCTCTAGATGATTATCTCACCAATGCTTATCCCTGAAATCTTTAGCCGCCTCCTGTACCGACTGCAGCGAACTCAAGTCGCACTCTATCAGATCTATTTTGGCATCAGGCTAAAATCATTGGTTTATTTCGAACTTTATATAACTTCTTAGTATGGAAAAATGGTTAAATAATTTATCTCAAATCATTTAAACGTTTCAATTATCCACTACAAGAAAAAATACAATCTACCTTCCAAATTTCTTATTCTTTGCTACATTTTATGCATTTAAATGGTCTAAAAAGAACTTACCTTATCTTCCAGGATGCTCTTCTTAACCTCTTCACTCAGAACAAGATTCCTATTTGCCATTACAATATGAGCTCCTCTAATAGCCAGTGCTCTGGCAGTTTCCACTCCAATACCGGCTGTTGTTCCAGTTATCAGCATTGTTTTGCCTGTGAGGTCTACATCCGATAGAACCTGAAAAGTTCTTTGATCTTTTGTTAGTAAACTCAGTATTGTGACAACAAGATTTAGCAGACTGGCAAGGACTATCGCCCCAAATCTGAAATGATAGGCACGGTCGGTTCTTTCCCATCCAAGGAGTAAGGGATCGTTTGAACTATTTCAAATGTATACGTCAGAATGCATAGTTTGAAACATAACTTTGGATATAGTCAGCCCCAAGAGTAATGATGGAGTGTAACTAATTAGACGTTCGTCTGAGCCCCTTTTTGCTAGCACCGCGCCAGCATCTGGCGGCTACTCTCCGTTATTTTGCAAGTACGCCTGTATAATTTGCCTGCAGGTGCGGTTTTAAAATCCTAAAAATACGCAAGTGACACACCAACATTTAAATTTTATAAAGGTATATGGCAGCTGTCTTTAAACATACCTTTAAAAATTACTTAAGAGCCCCCTTTCTCTCACCAAGTATTCATAACGTTCTATTTCATTTTCTAACCTGAGATGCATCACTGCTAGGCCAAAACTTTCTTTGTCTCACTATAGTCATTGATGATACTACTAATCCGAACGCAGGTAAACAATACCTCATCTTCAATACAGAATTCATGTTACTCAAACGAAACTGAATGAAAAGGTTTCGTCAATGCTAAAAAGTCTGTATCAATTCCAGATAGATATGTAGTATATACTAGGGAACATCACAGATAGTGTCGTTAAACTTAAACTTTAAAAAAATTGAAGCAGCATGAAACTGTGAAACTTTAAGAATAAGACATGATTAACAACCCAAGCACATCATTTTTTTCAGAAACATGTTAAAATGGTTTCAAAACTGGAATAGGCAGTAGTACTGATTAAAATGAAATAAAGATATGTAATGTGGCAATATTAATATTATACCGTTACTATCAAAGTAAAAATATTCTTAGAAGTGATATAACAACTAGAAAGAATCATATTAAATGTTAAATTGCATTGTGAGAACTCGAAAATTTAACATTAACAGTATCAGTGACTCTAGCAAGATCTTTGATTGTAACAATCACGAAAGAGTTCGCATTAGCTCTAAACAGAACTGATAAGACTCGGTAGTCGATCACGAGCAAATATGTTGAAATATGTATCACAATGAGCAATCTGCTGTTTTTCCACTATACTCTAGCTTTATGGAAGATATGTATGAACTTCAAAATATAGAATTAATAAAAATTGATAAGTTATGTGATTTGTAATACAAAAAAACAAGGTCAAGAGTTGAATCAGAGCGTTTAATACTTTGAACGACCAGCTTGGACTTGATTCAACACGTTATTGTTGAATTACAACTTATCGAGAGAGTTTGGGGCGACAAGAATTTTATTTGAAAAGAATTAAGCCCTAGGTCAGCAAACACAATATATGGGTCGTTTTTATTATTAAAACAATAAAACATTTTATAAAGATATGTTAACTGATATCAATATGTAACAGAAGATCATGAGTTTAAATTTTGATCTTATTATTATTCGGCAACGGCAGTAATGGGTTGTCTCTTAGCTTCAAACTGATCCAGAAGGTCATCCGTTCTCTGCCAAAGAGCATCCTGAAAAATCAACCGGTAATTGTCTCTGCTATTTCAATTTAGAAACTACGCAAAATTAAAACAATATTAAAGTGTTTTGTACTTTACCATAAAATTCAAATATTATCTTCTTCAGGGTAGTTATCTACTTGTTAGAATTTAAAACAGTTCTTATATTTAACCAACTCTAATATTTCTCTGTTCTAATGTACCTGTAGGGCTTCATCGTGTGCAATTTCCTTGTGAAGAGTCTTCTCGTCGTCCCAGCAAGAGACCCAGTATTTACCACTTATCTACAAATACAGTTCTAGAGAAACTAAGAATACTATAATCATTCTAAGATAATTATGGAGATATTAGAAAGTATTAATATAAATATATTTCAAATAACGTCTATCAGTCTTCGGCCAGTCTCAAGTTAGAAAAGATATTGGGAATAGTATAATTAACTGCTAATCAAGGGTGGTAGGGGCCCTCCTATCAAAAGCTCTCGGTCCGGACCGGCTCTTCTATTCGAAAAACCAGATTTTTTTCCAAAATTTCCAATTTTGAAAAAAATATTGAAAATTTTGGAGCATTATGACCGGTTTCGAAAGTGAGGGCAGGCCCGCACTTTTGCTCACCCTGTTGCTAATACTCAACCAGCTGCGGGAATTTTACTACCCGGCTGGCCCGATGTCCGCAAAACTTTCTTAATTAATTACTTTTGAACATTCAACAACTTCTCTATACATTATTCTTACGAAGTCTCCCACCAAAATCCGATACCGGGCCGAACTAAGAGCCCAAAATGTTGACCCTCGGCCAGCCCATTCCCATCACTGTCCGAAATACCGTACCTGTGCAACTTCGGCGGATCCGGCGCAATAAACAGTTGTAGCGGCTCCTTGTGAAACTGTCTTGGTGAATGGCTTAACCAAGAAGTTGAAGAACTTTGCGAGTGCCCAGGATCGGGAGATATCTAAAACGGCTATATTATCCTTGTCTATTAGTGATTTTAGGCGACTCTGTATGACATGGTATTAGCTCAGGAAAGGATAGTTTGCAGTTTCGGGAACTTCAAGTTGTATCTGCTGTGTTACTACTCCTATAACTTACTGGTCGCTATCATGGTTCCCGGATGTAGAACGTAAACTGCAACTCCATTTTTGTATTCATCGCGGTGCAACTTCATTGCTGTTAGCACGTTGCACATTTTGGACAGAGCATAAAGTCTGAAGAATGTAAGTAATGTAAAGACAACTAATTCTAAAGCATGCTCTTACTTTAATTTTATAGATTTTAAGTAAAATGAATAGGTATTAGAAACTAACGTATATCCAAACTCGTCATTAGTTGCTTCCGGGCAGAGCTTTTTCAGCTTTTCTTCTGTAGGCATGGCTTCTTTAATCTAAAAATGAGTTTATTATAAATAGCAATGCAAGGCTATTGCAGGTTCGAAATAGTTTAAAAAACCATATAGTCCAATTTAGGAGTCTCACCCAAACCCAGTCTTTATAACTAAACACGGCAGGAGTTAGAGACTCGCGTGATTTTACTCATGCTGGTCAGCTATTCAAGTTTTCATACTTGAAAAAACTTACTCCTGTGTGCTTGTGAGATTCGGACGAAACCAGTACTATCCTGGAACCTTCGGTCTGTCTAAGAACCGGTAGCAGCTCCCGGATTAGGTACTGGTGAGCAACATGGTTGATCCCATGATGAGACTCCAGCCCATCGATGGTCGATTTCTGTACTGGTGTGAAAACACCAGCGTTCAGAATAAGAGCATGCAGGGGCCTGGAATTTTGCATACATAATAAAAAAAAATGTTCAAAATTAAAAATTGATTGTTTAATTTTTGAACAGTTCGTTCTAGTTTGTTCTGTTATACAATTTTAAATTCTTTGTAACTATCCATTGAATTTGTTCCAAAAACTGTTTAGAATAGTCTTTTGCTCACCAATGCTTATCCTTGAAATCCTTTGCGGCAGCTTGTACCGATTGCAGCGAACTCAAGTCGCACGGTATGAGGTCAATCTTGGCTTCGGGCTAAAGTTTTAAGTTTTTTTGTCGTTCTACTGTAATGCCGAACTATTTGACAAGTATGATGCAGCCAGTCTGTCGAGTGATACACTCAGGTTTTCAAAAATTTGCAATATTTTCAATCATTAATCTTTCTAGAAAATTACCTTGTCTTCCAGGATGCTCTTCTTAACCTCTTCACTCAGAACAAGATTCCTATTTGCCATTACAATATGAGCTCCTCTTATAGCCAGTGCTCTGGCAGTTTCCACTCCAATACCGGCTGTTGTTCCAGTTATCAGCATTGTTTTGCCGCTAAGGTCCGCATCCGGAATCACCTAGGAAAATTCCGGTTCAGTGACTCGGTTTAGATAAATTTCTCGAATGGATCAATTTTGATATGCTAGGTATAACCCATGCTACTTCTATTGGTTTTAAATTGATTAATTTATCGTCTAGGTACTTTCTCTCAAAAACTTATTTTACCTAAACCTACTCCACTATCAGGGGGAGCTCTACCCACTACTCAACTAACTCACCCGAAGCAAAACTTCTCAAATCTAATCAATGGTTAAACTATATTTATGGCAAACCCTTGTGATTTCACAACGCAATCAATCATCAGTTTCTGTTTCTTTCTTTCCTAACCTGAAGGGCATCGCTGCGGGGTCCATACTTTCTTTCTCTCATCGCTCCAACGGCGCTTATGGTATCAGCTGTGGCCATTGATGTTACTATGTAGGATGGACGCCGAGAAGCTCTGCCTGATCCTAAATAAATACATTGGAAAACGGAGGGGCCTCATACATAAATGTAACTTGTAATGTTACCGAGAACGGTATGAAATATCGAAGGTGAGGATTGGCTTATAATGAAATCTGGAAAGCGCGAGGTCTCGTAGGTATAGGACTATTTTGTTTTCCAACTCTGAACGATCCTTGTCATTCAAAATCAATCCAAGTTTGTCCGACTGTTTAATTCATTCAATAATGAACCGATTCTAACCGAAGAAATCTGTTACTGAATCTCCAACGTAGACGGATGAGGTCATGCAGATGGGACTAGCGTAGATTCCAGAATGTTCAAGACAAAGACAATCGCCGGTAAAGGAATCAGAATAGGGCGCGTTAGCCAGAAACAGCTTGTGAGAGTAAGGCGTCACAAGATGACAGTTTCTGATGAGTATGTCTCTTTTACAGAACAAGTGAGAGAGTGGGAGAGTTGGCTGATGATAGTCGGAACTGAGAACTGTGATTAATTACAAGGAGAAAGAAGGCAGGCGAAAGGAGTGAATGAGGTATGAAAAACGACCTACTGGAACTATTGAAGATAGCTAATATAGATACCGATCAATAAAAAGAGGCAAAGAACACCGTAAATAACATTAGAACTAATGAACATATATGCTCGGTAATTTCAGAATGTGGGCTGACCTCCAGGTATATCAGAAAGTTCATATCGTTTGCCCGGAAATCAAACCGAAGAAAGTGCGATTCTCTTTAATGCAAGTCCTTCTGAAAGTTGAAACAAAACAATCGGCATTCACACAAAGTAAGGGACGACTAAATCCGTTTCTGACACTGACTGCTTTTCCCGTTCAACAGTTCCGAATTACTATTTTACTATAACGATATATGGAACAATTATTAGTAGATAAAATATTTAAGCCAACGTCGCAGCTCAGAGTGAGCCTTCATTCGGAAGACTACGTGAAACACTTAATTCAATTCTTTTCCACCCATCCCCATTAGAAAAATGAAAATGAAGCGAAACCTTGGTGCATTTTTCGACATTTCGCATCAGAAAAGAGAAACCTAATCAAAGAATATAATGTAGAAAGCGAAGACAATAACATACATGCGAACTGGTGGCGAAAAACCCTTTGCCATCTAACCTGGCATCATATGACTGAGCCGAGATTAATCAGCCAGTGATGCGCAGCTCTCATCACTATGGTGATTACTGAAACAGCTAGCAATTTTCCAGCTAGCCACAATTGTGGAGTAGAAGAAGAAATCATCAATGCTCTTCGATAGGAAACAGTTATGATATAGTTCGAAACAACTCAAGATAATGTTATCACTTATTTGATTACGAAGACAAGGGTGTTGAAACAACTCAATAGTTAGGATGATAGATTAATAACGCGCAACAAACGAAATCTTTGCCCAGGTATGTGCAATTCAGAAGTTCATGCGATTTATAATAAAAAGAAGAAAAAAGCAACCTTACAGACAGTGCAGTATAGAATGTATGACCCATATTTACTTTCTCCCCAAACACACACTATTTCGTTGCACACAGGTACATGTACATGCGGGCAGAGAACGAGAGCAACCAACACACCGTTAGATAACATCATCCCAAAGAAAACAGCAACCCCATTCTAGAGTGTTCGAAACAACTTTCAAAGGTAATCTGCACGACCCCCACACAAGACACATGAAACAAAAAATAAACTAGATTTCAATGGAATTTATTAAATATACACAAAAGACAATAAGCATAACACAACAATTCTACTTGACAATAAATGAATGAATATAATCAAAAAGGTATCTCACAGCTTGCTATCATCTAGTCACTGTGGAGCGGCCATGGCAATGACTCCGCAAGCGACACGGGCACCAGCATTGCCAGTCTTCAGAGACTCTTCCTTCTTGTCTCCAGATCCTTTTCCTGAAACAAAGCGTAAGCAACGGCCAAAATAAGTGATTCGACGAGTAAATAAACTTACCGAGATCATCAGTTCCTGCATGACACACAAGAGATCGTCCAATAACAGTGTTTACACCATGGATGGTGACAAGTTTGTCCTTGAGCTCGAAACGAGCAACTCCATCCGCACCAGCTTCGACGTTTCCAAGATCACCGACATGGCGGTTCTCATCCTAAAGTAAAAACTATACAAACATTACTCCTCACTCAACAAACCCCAGGTCCACCGTGCGTCTTCCCGAAAGGATTGAAATGTGGTCCAGCCGACATACATCCGTTGGTGGAGTCTCCATACTGATGGACATGGAATCCGTGGAGACCAGGAGTGAGTCCACTGATCTCTCCCTTGATCACACATTCGTCGCCTTCCTTATCCTGCAAATAGTTTGTTAATAAAGAAGGCAGATTGAGGGAGTATACCTGTGAGAACCAAATTGTTCCCTGAACTCCTGGATCGCCCTTAATGACTGCAACGGCACGGTTTGTCATTTTTTGCGAAGCTTCAACCTAAATACAGTTACGTCAAGAATTAGTACGAACGAAAGGAGTCAAAGAAACACGAATAATTAAATCACGCACATGCACGGTAAATACAAAGCAAATGAATCACACCTGGAAGAATTTTCCTATCGTTTGACTAACAGCGTAGATGAACATAGTAAAAGCAGCAGCCCTAGAAATTCAGCAGATAAAAGTAAACGGGCTCATGAAAAGGTTATGAGAGTACATTCCAGAATGGCGTGCCAAAACAAATATTTCTCGCAAAGCAATAACAACAACTGAAAACAAGTCGATAAACGAGAGATCGTGCTTGCACATGGGTGAGAGTGAGCGCATTTGTTTTCAACGCCGCGCTGTCCAAGGAAGGCGGGCCCGTAGAAATGATGATAATCGAGCAGAAACTACGAACCAGCAACGTGAGTCGATAGCCACATTTATGATAGGAAACAAGAGAATGGCAATAATATGCAGAAACCCATAACAACGTAAGAAAACACATCCCAACTATGCTTAATATTTATTATTACTAGCATATTATGCCTCATTTTTAAAAAAAGGAAAATTGTTTACAAGCAATGAGGCCGAAGCCGAAAGAATTGTATCACAGGGTACAAAGTGCAAACTCAAAAATTGCAATACTCGTAATCAACAAAAAGTACTGATTTTACAGAATTAGCCAGCAATAGAATGAATAGACCACAAACAAATCGCGAAAACAAGCGCCAATCGGTGGGAATTTGAGAAAAACAAAATGAAATAACAACTATATGTAAGAAAATATTTCTAATGAAAAAAAAAACAAGATTCAAAATGGAAAATTTGAAATCTGCCTGATGTTTACAAAGTTATTGGGAGCGAACCCGTTGCAGTAAATATCACAGAGTACAGGGTTCATAATGATTTTTCGCTAATATATATATCCATATATGGAGGGTTTATTGATATCTTTCGGTTCTGGGTTGATTTTTAGATGCAATATTGTTGTCTCTAGTTAACTTTTGCATTATAGCTGTCTCGGCGTTTCTAACTTGTTTGTGGTCTAGCAAATTGTGTACAATATAGCATCAAATTGTGTTACTTATATAGACATATATATACCTATATATTTCAGGAGAACAGTTTAGACAATGTGAATCTATGCTTATTTTCTGACTTCCGGCTCGCAGAAGTATTTTCCAGCTAGAACTTTCCTTCTCGTCATGGATAGGTGATACGTGTCTGAGGTGTTCAGCCGGAGTGACACTCCGGATATTGATGCATCCGTACACTGGAATTATTGATTTGCTCTTGAATTTGCTTTCCTGATAGTATGGAGTATAGTGTTTCGTGTTTGTGCTGAAGGTTCATTGTTTACAGTCGCTGATGATGGCTACTTCTTTTATGGTTTCACTTACTTGGAATTGAGCATAGCATTGAGCTGGTTCCGATGGAACCCCATCTTTGAGCAATATACGAGCTTTTAGAGAGCCATTGCAGTCTCCATGGCGTGACAGTTCGGTTATGGTCCATGTAATTGTTGCAGTTTCTGGGTTCCTTTAACGATCATTTTATTGCTGTCTGAATTTTTATCTAATATTCTCACCAGTTGGCCGTGGGATCCGAAGTAACGCTTTCTACATTGCCGGATACTTTCGTGGTAAAAACGAGATTCAATAGTGCTGTGTTTGTTATAGCACAGTCAGTATTTAATCTGTAGTCGATGCGAATATCTGGAATCGGCTTAGTATTCAGGAAATTAATACCGTTTGAAACACACATCGTTGATTTTCGACTAGATATTTTATTTTCACTTCTTCTCACCTGTGTGGTCTGGATCACATTTCCAATAGCTAGTAAGTAATAATGGCGGTTCACCACCACCGACTTCTTCTGTCATTTCGTAGCGTACCACCTGTAATTTTTTTCAGTATAAGATAGGAGTTCGCATTTAAAATTTTGATTTGCTATTCCCATACTCACGTCAATTTGTCGATTATATGATATCACAGAATCGACAAATATTGTATATATAGTTAAATTTTATCATGTTTTCCCTGTTTATATTATTGTAATGCTTAACAAGTATTGTATCATTTCTATATACCTCCGTATTGTAGAAAACAGCACTAGGTTTCTCTTTCTGTTGAGAAAGTAACCAGTTGGCTAATCCAAGACGATCGAAGGTGAACGTAAGTTGGGCTCCCACTTGATGGGCCACGGATGACGGCAGTAGAATCTAATATAATTCATAAATTCTTTAACGTTTTTACACGCTTCCGATAATCAATAGGATTAATTAATATTAGATATTCACCTGTTTATTTGGTAGAACGGCCTTCACTAGCTCTCCATTATGGATCGAGAACTGTAGCGGTTCAACGTCGGAGTGAACATCGGTCAACAGGGGAACTGATGTCGAGGCGAATGATATCATTACTGTACCAAAACAACGAACAGATCTTCTAAAAAGCTAATCCTTCGAAAAATTATGTGTATTCCATTTAAATTCACTTTCACGTCGATGTCCGATAACTGTAAACCCCACGTACTGACACTGGCTGATTTTTAAAACCATAAATTTACATTCTATATCTTACTGTGTAATATCAGCTCCCTTAAACCAAACATGTGAATATTCATTCACTGCCATTGCTACCGGTATACGCTGTTCACTTATGGTGGCCTGCAAGTGTAATTGATGTTGTTTGGCATTGTCTATAAGTTTGTTATATTGACACTCGTGTAGTGTGATATGTTACTTGAATATGAGTGAGTAGGACCAGCAGATAAAGCAAGTGAGCAAATGAATAAGCGAATCGAGAAATGAACTCCGACAAACAATCATTGACAATCGACAATCAGTGTGTATGTTTCTACGCTGAGGAATGACGGCAATGCAAAACCACCAGTGGCATAGGAAAAAAATAGTCAGATCTGTGACGATGTATAATGTTCGAGAAATTTGCTTCGCGTAGACTTTTGATTATACCATGTTATTTGCTCACCAAGATCAAAACGGTAAACATGTAATTTTTATTTCAAAAATCTAAATAATGACTAGTATAAACATAATAAAAAAAGATGAGTTCAAAATAGCACAAGAAGCTTTGAGATTGATTAGTTGAAAAGTTTTGTAAGCTTCAAACCTGAAAATGCCAAATAAATAAGTGAAGGGAATAGAACAAGTTTAGCTGACCAACATCCAAAGACGATAACAATCGTGATCGTGAAAAGTAAATTTGAAAATCGTACCTGCATCAGGTTAGCTGTGGACTGTGAAAGATTGAATGTTGATTCGCCGAGTGAATTGCTTGAGGTTGAATGGCCAATACCAAATGAAGAACCCCAATCTTGACTACCATTTGATTCCTAATAGTTTGATTTCATATCAAAGAGAATACTTAATATACCTTGGGTTTGACGAGACCGTTGAGACCGAAGTTAGAGCTGTGTGTTGGTGTATTGCTGCGAGGACGTGCTCGGGCCAATCCAGCAGGTCCACAGGAAGCAGAGAAGTCCAGTGGCACGTTACTTCTGTGAAACTCAGATTCTAAAAATAAACGGTAAATATGCTCATATATAAAGTTACGTACCACTGACATTACTTCGGAAGCGACCATCGGCTGTATGAGCGGGTCTCAATGGCTTGATACTTCCTCCCGTTAAAGACTGCGAAAACAGGGGAACCTTGCCACTAACACTCCAAGGATCCTATAAAAATAATAATATGTATGTAGGTATAGGGATAACAAACCTTATCAAAAGTACTACTGCGACCTATTGAGAAATGACCGATAGCATCGCGGAGCTCATCAACCGAAGCATTCATTGTTTTGACCGATTCAGCAGGTTTTATTGTTATCGATTTGATCTTAGACTTCTGCATCTCGTTTTCGTCCTGAAAATATGAGCTACGCTAAAAACATTCGTGAATAGAATAGTGACAAGAACTTTGCTTACACAACTCGATCCTTTTCAATTTTAACTTCGGACAGTTGTCAAAATATTACGAGCGAAGTATGACATTATTGGAAACGTAGTATTTCGAATTCTCATGTAGAAATTTTGGCCAAAAATAACTGTGTATTCACAAATCTATAGAGCTTGGTAGGCTGCGAGGTATTTGTGCAACCTTTCACACAAATGTGTGATCCAACAACAAGCAATATATATATTAATGTACTAAAACACTACAGTAGTCATTCAGAATTGGAACAAATACATGTGAAAGGAGTGCATACTAGATCCCGGAAATGGAACAAACACAAGGGGGGTTTAAAACCTGTAAATTACCTCTTCTTCATCGCTGCTGCAACTACTCCAATTGGTATCCTCTTTATCGTCTAGATGTACAGCCGGTACACTGAATCCTTCGCTGTCAATATGTGAAGATGAATAGACGTTTGGCATGTCGAACGGATGGAGAGCTGCGATTTGTTTCTCGTCGCTTTTGGAGCTACTAGCAGTGCTCTGGGCATCATCCATGCTGAAATGTAAACGTTAAAAAATATGAATTTATTTGAAGTGTTAATTGTCACTTATTCGACTTTCAAAATATATAAGGATCATCTTAAAAAGAATTAAGGGGTACATCACTTCGTGACAAGAAAAGTGAACCGAATTAGATAGCAATGAGAAATTGAAAGTGACACGCGGGATGCGCCCAATATCAGCAGCAAAAAACTCTTGTTGAAGAATACTAATTAGTTGATGCATAGTCAAGCCAGCAATTTGCAAAGAGCTTGCTCAGAACCAATTTATCAAAGACGATCACATTTCATAAAAACTGGAATCAATTATAATTTACCTAAGAACATCTTGTTGGCCAATGGATGCAATATCAGTAGTAGATTTCTTGGAACGACGATTCTGTCGAAATTTGAATATACCTGAAAGAAATGCATTTATTGGCAAAGTGAGAGGGCGTATAATCTAAAACATATTTGTACTAGTCTAAGAACCTTTGCGTCTAGTCTTATTTTCTTGACAACATGTGGTGGATTCACTGCGCCGTTTACTAGCTTGAATTTCATTTCGTGCCCTGATCAAATGTATCTTGGCACAGTCACTGGCAGTACGGCCTAACAAAAATTGATCGTTGGCCTGCGACGTCAGCGGTGAAATATGAGTCAGATCTTCAAGGGAACACGTTGCTACACGTCCATCACGTGGAGAATCATTAGCACCGCGACGAAGACGCATAACACGCAACATCTATAGGATGAAGATATACCAAAGGATCAAACAAAATGTTAAACGATATATAGATGTAAGGAGGAAACTGAGTGAAATAAGATTAGTAACTTAGCAAGCCACGGTGACACGGAGTAGAAACATGATCTTGTTGTGTAAACAGCTTTTTCCCAAATTGTCTTCGTTAACATGCAAAAGCAACTACTTTATGTAGCTAGAGCCCAAACTGCTTTCAGTAAGAAAAGTTGCAATTTCACAAATGCGTAACAACGTACTCAACTTCACGCGAGAATTACGTCAGTTACAAGCCGATTGTACATACAAAACTGAACATGTTTGCCTAAATAAATTGCAAGAGCCATAGTAAAAAGAACAACAATTCCGTAATAATGTCCGATTCTTATAACGAATGCATAACGCGAGAATATGAGAACACCTTGCCTGAGAAACAATCTCATATGGAGCACTAAATCCCACGGATTAGGATTATAGATACAAAGAAAATTTCTCCTAGATGTGAGCTAAATCAATAGAAAGCAGCAGAATCCAAATGTTCGCAAGTAATAGGAAAGTAATCTACCTCCGCCTGCTGTGTTCTCAATACTTTCGCCAAAGGCATCTTCTCCTGTGCTGCTCTGCGATATCGTTTTCTTCCTCTTTGGCATGAACATCGACAATTTTCTTTGGCCTAGAAATATACATTATGCATTACTCTCGATATCCCTAACAAACTTACAGCGACATAAAAATCCCATGATTAGAATAGCGAATAATAATAATAATGTAATTTAAAGCGAAGCCCGCGGAAATTTGATTAGTCAAATATTTTGCACCGCAGACGAATTTGGTGCTTACCGCTCATGCGCGCAAATTGTTTCAAATTTAAAAAGTTTAAAATTGTTGTTAACGGTTTTTTACAAAACTTGCGTTCACAATGTATGTTCTATATATGCTACAAACCGGGATAAGGTTTATTCATGAGCTGATTCGCGAGAATACAACATAATACATTTCTCTATGCCTTATTATTTGTCTCATAATAAGTTAGCGTCGTGTTTTCAGAAACAGAAAGCCAAGTGTATATTTTACTCTCACCTCCAACAGAAGATCCAAATATGGATGCGCTGACATTGGCGCCGCCTACGGTAGAATCACTGCTATGTGAAGCAGTTGGAGAAGGATGGACCTGAATCGGTGAGTGTCAGAAACTAAAGTTGTTGTTTGGATAAATAGTTACAGAGATAGATATAAAACAAATATATGTTAACTTAGCGTCTTAATTGCGCTTCGCTACTTTTTTACACTGAATCTAAAAGTCATATCAATTATCTATTTAACGAAAACGAATTCGTTATAGACAGCTTGGTTCAGTTTAATGTATTCCTAATTTTCCATTGAAGTTTACTTGAACCCACTTCTACAATCGAATCCTTTTTCTCCGGCCACGAATCCATTAGGTCGAGAGTCATGAGATCTGGTATCGCTGAGGGCTGGATTACAGGTTCCTACAACATAACATATGATAGGGCAAACAATTTGAAGCCTTACCTGTGAAATGGATATACTAGATTTCTCTGACGACGATGCATCGAAAACTCCGTTCTCTAGTTCCTCAAAAACCGCTGGTTCTGAAAGAACGATATGATAATAACAACATGAGCAATATTTACCGATCTTTCTGTTAAGACCTAACGTTAATTTTTGCTTACTCTATTAGTTCTCTCTGAACTTGTTAAATTCCATATATAATATGTTCTTTTATAAAGTTTCGTTTAACTTACGAGGTCGCTCATGTCCAGTTCCCTTTTCCCGTATATAGTTGTTCAAGATATCATTGACATTGGCCTGTTGAAGGGACTCTCGTAGTTGACCACAAATCTGAATAGAATATACGCTAAGCTAACAATAATACGTTTGTAATCGAGCCCTTTGCAAGTATGGTCACTTACAAAATACTCTTCTAACGTACCTGTTGAACACTAGAAGCACATTCTTGATGGTGGGTGGCATAAACAAGAAGAAATTGTTGTAGAGCGGCGAAGTGATTCCTAAAATCACATTTAAACGTCGAATTGAGCAAATTCCTAGTATTATAGGGTAAACCATGAGTGGGTCGGACCCGCCCGCATTTTTGCCATTTCTGGGTTAACCATTGATGACGCAGCTTACCTCTTTCGTTTATTTGCTCGTATTAATTAAAAATTAATATAATAGTTTTTAAATAAAATTAAACGAAACTTTCGGAATAATTGTTAACTTTTCTTTTTTTTAAACTAAACTAACCTATCATGATTTTGGAATTGATTGCAAGCATTTTCCATCTTCTCCTCAAAATCCAATCTGATTAATTCGTATTTATCCACATATAACTTGTATTCATCTTTAGCTTTGCTTAGCTTCACTTCCATCTGCAGTAAGTTATAATTAAAGAATTAAACTGTTTACGAACCTTTGATATTTCCTTTGGATTTGGATTGCTTTCTTTTCTAATCTTTTCCAGTTCAACGTAGCGGGAGTGGTAGGTTTCCTTGGCCTGCAATAAGGTTAAATTAACTAATTGAAGATTTATATTTTAATATTGAAGGTATGATATTATTGGTAAGGCCGATTCAAAGACGTTGAACTTACTTCCATCACTACTACAACACAAATGTATTGGTGAATTTCATAATGAATTGTAGTTATGCAACTACTGTTAACGATGATACAAAGAACTATTAGAAAACTTGAACTGTTTTGAACAATCCTAGTTTGGTTCTACTTTTAAAGATATTCCTCTTGAAATTACTCCTTGTTTTTTGATCCGTACCTTTTGTAAGCAAGTAGTCGTAGTCTGCATAAGGTTAACAGCATCTATGACGTCCTGTTGCTTTGCTTCCTTACGTAGTTTAGCAACATCATCCTTATACTTAACAACTTCTTTAGTCAGATCCTTAAATTATTGTTATTCAGTTATTTGTAATTTAGTTTACTTGTAAGTTTTTAACTAGCATTGTCTGTACGTCCACTAATATTTCCAAGGTTCCTTTTGTAAGAATCCAACCACTGTTCATAGTAGAACCATTGTTTAGAAAAGAAGATACCTAAAAAGGATATTTTATATAGTTCGCTTATCTTTCAATCATGGAATGTTAGTTAATAATTCACGACCAGATATTTTCAAACTACTTAGATTTTCGTTTCAACTTCCTCCTTTTATTCATTTCAAAAGCGAAAAGCCATTGTTCTTTTCGGGGAACATATTTCAGAAAATCTAATTTTAATGCAAGAACTAAAATCTACTGATGAATGTCACTTTGTTAAAAAGGATTATTGTTTATAATTATATTATATGTATAGTTACTTACCCTAGTAATAGTTTTAGCAACAAGTTTTGTGTATTCTTCTTCAGTTGATAGCCTTTCTTTTATAAATTGTCCTATTTCATTCACGGTATCCTCTCCTTTCTTCATATTGTCATATAGGACGCTGAATCCATAATGCTTGTCTCCCTATAGTTAGTCAGTTAGTTTCCGCTGGGCTTTCAATCACTTACCCAAAAATGTTCCGCGTAGTTCGGAGGATTCGACTCTAGTTCCGTCATATCCTAATTGAATTAAATATGTATATACAATAATATAGTTTTATTTAAAAGGGGAAGTATTTTATTTCAATTTATAGTCTACGTAGTTAGGCGTTACTTATTTAGCTAGCCCGCGCTTTCCAATACTTATTTAACCAACTGTGAGGTCATTGTGTTAGCCAAATTTAATACACTGTCCACTATTAAAAACAGTCGTTTAAATGTTTTTCTGTGTGTACTACACACTGTGTAGGATGTACAAGAATACTTTAGAAAGCGAACGATGGAAATGATTAAATATTATAATGAAAGCAAATACCTCGTTGTGATAAGTTTAAAGAGTTGTATATAATATACCAATGTAACTTTATTAGTAAAAGTGTAAAGTATATAATAAAACTAATTATTAATTATCTGATATCAATGGCATGGTGACTATAGCCAACTAGTTTTCGGCCGTATGAAACACTAACAGCCAATTGTATAAAAAGGGAGTGGTGACGTGAATCCGACACGGTTAACTTCAAGAAAAATAATAGGTCTTGGTCAAAGAAGAAGGTAATTGTTGTAACGCTTGAAAAGTTATTATTATTGGGAATATATTTAAAAAAAGAAGCTTCTGTAACGTGGAATTATTATTGTTCAGTAAAAAGTAAGTTGGAACTAATTTATACAAGTTATATTTCAATAAATTAAGTAGTAGAATACAAAAGTGTGAAGTAAACATTAAGATGGAACTATCTCGTTTCGCACTAAGAATAGTCAAAGTATAACAAACTTATTATAAAACTATAATCCGTAGTTCACTTGAAAACATGATGCCAAGATTTCTGATACCAACAGCAAACTTGCTATTCTAGTGACAATTTAATCATTATAAGTTTAAAAAGAATATTTAAAATGTTAATGGGTTCAGTTGCCGGAATATACATATGTGTGCAATGAATTACATAAATATTTTATCTTTCTGATTATAAATCCTGAATTTTATTTCAGATTATGAATAATATATCTGGAACACATCGGAAGAACTTAGAATTCTCGACACAAAGTAAATTCGGTCATTAAAAATGATACTATCCGACTTTTGTAGCCTATTCTTTAAAATGAAAGCTAGAAATTTATCATTAGTCTAGTTATTAAAGCAAAAACTTATGTTAGAAACTTATTAAAGTTTCCAAATAAATGATACTTTATACAAGAATGATAAATGTCGGTTCAAAAGATTTCAGTTGCCGGCTTATTTTCGTGACTAGTGACGAAGTTTGTTTATATTGTAGGGTAAACAGACGGGGTTATATGAGCTGACCAGCGCAGTCACGTTGAACCGTTTTAAGCTCTTTTTCTACAGTAATTGGTGTAACATGATATGATAAACTAAATAGGCGATATAGGCTGTAACAAGAAAAAGGCTGCAAGGTGCGGTGCTAAACGAGGGCTTTCGCAATTACGTATTTGGGTTTTATGAAATCAAACCATCGCAAAAAGACGCCATGATATTTTTC
>JAQGAV010001853.1:0-18441 GCA_034691345.1 Phasmarhabditis papillosa
ATTACCCGCATTTCATTTATATGTACTCAACAACTGATTGATCAGTCGGCCAAATTAGTAAATGTTTCTACAAGTTTAAAATACTCAAAATAAAAATTAAGCCAGTTATGATGAAATCCGAGAGATCTCGAAAATTAAAATAAAAGTACGATATTCTGCGGGAATAGGAACCGAATACCGTTATTAAAACTAATGTTTTATTATTCTGTGGCCTTATACTTTAAAACTCCTTACTTTTGAGAAGCCTATTGATTGTTCCATCAAATCCTTGTTAAAGTATACTTTTATTCTAATAAAGTAGTATAAACCTTCTAACTTGTTTATTTATATTTTCTTATTATTTATTCTAATTCCAAATGTTCCATGTACTTCCTTTCAATCTCTATAGGTTTGCACTAGACTCGCAAGCAGATTTAGCTACGCATGAAGAAAACCACAACAAAATAGTATATATCTGAGGATATTGAGCTTACAAAGAGTTGATCATGATCATATTTTAACTAAATAATCATGATACATTTTCCTTACTGAACGCTACGTAAAGAATCATGGCCCAATTGAAACTTTCTGCAAAATTTATAGTTAATAATGAATTGAAATAAGGACGCGTTTGCTAACGATCCCTATATCTTACCCAATTGTGATACTCTTTTCCTTCATGAATAAAAATGGTTCTTTTGCTTAATCTGGCGCACTTTTGTTACTGTTACACTGTAACTTGTGCAAATGGAAAAATATGAAGCACTTTAGATCAGCATCTATTTTAATGGGGTGCTAACGTAACCCTTAAGCTTGTTCTATACGTCAAAAACAAAATTCCATATTAAGCTATATCTGCGATCTTTCGTATATCTAAAGCATTCCATTAAATCTGCCAAGATAAAACAATGTGCAAACTTCAATTCCATAAGCGCCCAACGTAAAGATGAGAACACAAAAACCAACTACCAAACATTTCATTTTTGCTTTTTTGCGTCTTCCCCGTGGTTGTCGTCACCATCTTATCTATCTATATATTTGAAACATTTACAATCTCACCTAGCAGGGTGTTTAATAAGTTGTCTTGCAATAAACGAAGTTCAAGGTACAAATAAGATGGCGCTGCAGTTCAGAAATGAATCAAAATATAAAAGAGACAAATTAGATTTGAGTTTTGCAGGGATTGTCCTTTCTAAAAGTTTTGTTTAACACTATCCAATTTCTAAGCTAAAGCAAATATTTTGCACCATAAGATGCATCGGGGTATAAGTTCACGCTATTCCTTAAATAATGTGATTCTGGTGCTAACTGGCGTTCGTAAGGTTGTCCGAGGTCCGATAAGTGAATTGTTACCTGCTCCTTCCTATTTTATCGTTTAAAGGAAGTTAACTAACCTATTATGAAAGTCACACCACCTTGACTATCGAAAATTTTGTTGCCCACGCAAATTCCTAAGTTCAAATGAAAGTCCCTCGTTTCAACATCATTATTCCTATTACAAAACCTAGGGCTCATAGTCAGCAGCTCGTTTCCTTGACGGGCGGTCCCGTAATTTTCGTTTTCTTCTTTTTTTCTGTTTTGTGTACATGCATTATCGCAGCAGAAAGTACTCTCTCACCGGGCTGCCTGCAGTTTCTCTCTCAACATTACGTCAGCCGCTCGTTGAAACATTTAAAATTTCTAACATCAGTCCTCCGCAAACCGCAGAAATGAGAGATAAGCAAATGTTCAAGGTTTTTGCTGGGTTCATTTTCGCGCTTTATTATATTCAGAGCTGTGAGATGCTCTTGAATTTGGGAGCTCGGTTAGATCAAAGTGTGTCTATGAAAGCCGGTCATTTTAGAGTAGTAAAAAATTTATCTAACTTCTCAAATTACTTGCTTAGTTATGAAAATTAATTAACTGTACCATAGATAGATTCTTGATAATGATATATTCTTTATCGAAATTAAACTTATAGTTAGAATATGAGTTAAAAGTTAAGCTATCAATTGAAGGATATTTTATATTTTGTGGTTATTTTGAAAGTGTTATATGAACAAAAACAACAGCACTTCGACTTGTATAGTATCTCTTGGAAGTCTTTAAATAACTGAAAAAATTTAAATCGTTGATTTTTTCGAAGCTATTTTTTTTGTCTTAATACAGAAGTACAAGATACTCCTAAACATTCAAAAGAAGTCTCAACTATCCAGTAAACGAGACACCTGAAACATTTAGAACCGCGCGATAAAATGAGAGCCTGAAAATGGGACATCACATCAGCATTTAATTGAAACTGTGTCCACAAAGTTTTTTTTTAGTTTTCTCAATTATTTGCTAAACATTAGCTTCTTTCTGCATCATTATTAGGAAAGTATGACCTAGTCTCACCGAACATAACTATAGATTCCATTCTTATGTTTTGCCAATTTTTGACAACGATTCTTAACACTTAACCTGGTCAGTAAAGTATAATATCCCACCGTTAGGATACAAGTACAAAAGTTCCGCAAAATACCGGATCCAAACAAATACCAACCTTTTCTAAAACCCCAAAATAAGGCAAAGAAGAGATTTGTAATGCCAAATTTAGATATTAGAAATCTTACAAACTCGAAAAGCAACAGGTCCCCAAAAGTGTCCAACTTTTATTTAAATAACCAGTCTGTCACTTTTTCCTCGTCCATCGCGTTCAAAGTGCGTAGTCTAGTGTCTATTCTTTATTCAAACGGAGGCCGCCTAGGCTGCCGTGTATCGATTCAGCCTGAACTTTAATGTGAACTGCATGGTTTAGGCGGAAGGAAAAGGCTTAGTCACAAATAACACAGAGAACAGAATGATAAAATAGTAAAGTAGAAATGTTTCTAATAGCTTCTAAAATGAGCCACTATATATTCAGAGTAGCTGCTAATTAAACGAAATCTATTGAAAATAAGCTGATATTAATCACAAGCACACTAACAGAGAGCCGTTCACGAGTTCGGGTTTAACGTTTGACAACCCCCTTGAAATTGACCTCATCTTCAATGTTCCCATACAAACTACAAGCATTAACTTTTCCTTCTTGACTTACGGAATCTCTTTTTTCGCCAAATAGATGATGACTCTCTGAGCAAAAGGACAGAATCGCATATTGTAAACTCTAGCGGCACCTGCAGCTACCGTAGCCGGTTCGGGGTCTCCTACAAAAGGAAGTTTCAATTCTAACACTTGAGTTATTTTTACTTTGAATATGCAGTGTTCCGTAAATTACCGTTTATTTGGTTGGAACCATTCAAAAATGTTCTCTGAATATGCTTCTATTATAGTTTTTTTTATTTTTTACCTTTCTTCAAAGCGATAGTGTTCTGACCAATAAAGTTGGACATTCTTCTAAGTTGAAGTAAAATCTTGGAAGTTCTGTAATCAGTGTGAATATAAAATAATAAACTATTACAAGAATAGAAATTACTCCCAGTTAGATGATATATTATCTAGAAAATAAATGTTAATATCTTTGAAAATACTAGTTGAAGTAACTATTCACAAAGAAAGCATATAATATTGTGATAGTAGAGTTGTGCTCATATTATATTCTCTTAAACATATACGTTCATATTTGTCTAAAATACATTCTGTTTTGCTGACAAAGATAAAGAAAGCGAACTATCCCGTGATCAGTGATAGAAATTAAAGAAATTAAATTCAAAATTGTCATCATTTTGGTCAAAAACAGTGACGGCAAAGATAAGTTTCGCGTAGTGTAGTTCATTTACAAACAGCTGCTATTTTAGGTGACATTAGACCAAATGATAAATACTGTTTTACACAAGGATTCCTGAAACATTTACATTTTAGTCTTTGTTATATTCTGCAACTAGCAATGTTGTAATGCCACATGGAGTTTGCCAATCTCGCGAATCATTGTTCAAAGTTATTTTTTGTCTATTTTTCGAGGGGAATTGACAGTTTATGAAAGCTTTAGAGCCATGAGCAACCCCTCTGTTAACTTTCGATCCCTTTTAAACTACTAAAAACAGATTGCATAGAGCAACTAACGATGTACCCCAAGAGAAAAAACCCAAGGACAAACTCAAACATATTATTTCGACCTTTATAAACGACCTCAAACAAGCTAATCCGAAGTCAATCTTCCCAGTGGCACAGTAATGATTAGGGGCGAATAATCTGTGTCAAACCCCAGGTCACTTTAAAATGCGTTTAAAATCTTCAAAATTCTTCTCTTCAAAAGTGTTAACTTGCTAAAAATTGGTCAAAAATCGCTTAAAAACAAATGTTTCTCAATTCCTGAGAATTGAGTCGCTTACAATTAAGTAATAATTGATTTTGATAAGAACCTGTCCTACAAATCCACAGCATTACTTTTCTTCAAACAATTCTGCACTTTTTACACTGAACACGTCAAAAGAGCGCATCTCAATTGCTGCAAGCAGTTTTCACAGCTGACCCCACCGTCGGGTCGACAAATAGAGTTCGTTATATCTCTCATGCTAGAGGAAATAGAAAAGGAAACTCCAGGAATATCACACAAGAAGCAAGAATTATGAAACTAAATGACAGTGTTGAAGTGAACAAACATATCGAAAAGAATGAATTTGAGGAGAGAACATCCAGTATAGTCAGTTAAAAGGCTATGTGATGGCGTCTGTATATATTGAATAATACTAAACGTTTTATTGTAAGTGAAATCACTCGCCTTTAAATACAGAAAGAAATGACTCAATAAGAATATTTCAATAACCTACTAAAAATAGACCATATGTTGTATTCTTAGGATTGGAAGCACTGTTTACAGGATAATTGATCGCTACATTGTAGTCTAAGCGCGTTTAATAGAGTCCAGTTTATCAATTAACTTCAACAAGGTTATATCAAATGAACATCTGGAAAAAAAGCTTGGAAATACAACACAGTATACTGGATACTAGCTAGACAACAAAATTAAAAACTGACGTAAAATATGTTGAGGAAGCTAGTTTATATACCATGTGAGCATTTGTAATATCATCTTCAAATGTCATCATCATAGATCTCGACCACATACATTATTTGTAAGCAAAATTATACGAGTACACATGACTATAGAGTTCAAAAACTATCGAAAAGCTTTTTTTCGAGACGTACTAAAAATCATTGTTTATATGTTGTTTTTTACGGTTTGGATTCATCAAAGTGTTCGTCTGTTTGAATGCGCAGCCCTGCGTTTACACGCGACTGAGGGCTCTATCGTCTAAAAATAGTCAATCGCAACAATGAAAGTCCACTTTTATGGGTTTTTAAAGTTATAGGCAGTTTAATTTTAATTTTTCGTTGAAGATGATTACCTGCCAAATTACGAAATGTTTCTTTTAGGGTAGTCTAGGCCGGATGCAAAAGTTCGCCAATTTAGAAAAGATAGGTGAAGGTACTGTTTAGCAGGAAATTGTTGAATTATTTGAATATTTTAAGGAACATACGGAACCGTATTTAAAGCTAGGAACAAGGAGAGCGGAGAAGTAGTAGCACTCAAGCGAGTACGATTAGATGACGACGATGAGGTGCGGTTGGCTTTAAACATTTTTATTCAGTTGTAGTGAACCCAATAAGAGGAGCTAATGCTACGATACTTCGCTGTGTTATTTTTTGTTCATTTTCAGAGCCGTTTTGAACTATTATCTTTGATATTTTTATTATTGATTTATTTGAGGGTGTCCCGAGTTCCGCGCTTCGGGAAATCTGTATTCTGCGGGAGCTGAAGCATCGAAATGTGGTTAGGCTGTATGACGTCGTTCATTCGGAGAATAAGCTCACATTAGTTTTTGAATACTGCGACCAAGATTTAAAGAAGTTCTTTGACTCATCAAATGGGCATATTGATCAGAAGGTGTGTGGTTTGTAAGATGCTTTATTTCAATTCAGAGCAGATTTCCTGACTATTTCGAGTTTTTGAATCTCCAAACAATGGGTCTTGTAAAGTAGCCGGACTGACCGTGAAAACTGCTATGGTCATTGAATTTAATCGTTGCCATTGCTGCAAGAAAATGTTCTCACTAAATAAACTCAACGAATATACATACGTTTCTCAATATTTTCGTTTATTCCCTCTGTTCGAGGAATCAGAATTGATGCTATCCTTCCTAAATTAATATCGTCGTAATGTTAATACATTAAAACACTGGAAATATGAGGTTACACGTAATCTGCTTCGTCATACCAATTACTGATTCCAAATGTTTCAGCAAGCCCGTTCCTTGATGCAGCAGCTCCTTTGTGGTCTTGCCTACTGCCATCAACATCACGTTCTACATCGTGATCTAAAGCCCCAAAATTTGCTTATCAACAGCAATAATCAACTGAAGTTGGCAGATTTTGGACTCGCTAGGGCTTTCGGAGTACCTGTAAGATGCTATAGTGCTGAGGTTCGTTTATTTCACTGTGATTTACTTGCTTCTTTCAACAATTTATGTATTTGGTGATTCAAATTGGGAAGCGCGTGTGTTCTTCCGTGAGCAGTATCTTCATTACAGGAAACTGCGTTCGCGATATTACACTTGCATTCGTAACTTTTTACACATATTATTTCCAGGTTGTCACCCTATGGTATCGACCTCCAGACGTGCTGTTTGGCGCAAAGCTGTACAACACTTCAATTGATATGTGGTCCGCAGGATGTATATTCGCTGGTAATAATTATATTCTGCTTTTATCTCTAACATTTAATTTTCAGAAATATCCAACTCGGGAAGACCGCTGTTCCCCGGGGCTGACGTGGACGATCAATTGAAGAGGATATTCAAACAACTGGGAACCCCAACCGATGAGACATGGCCCGGGGTTTCTCAGCTACCCGATTTCAAGGTATCAGGGTACCTTGATGATGCTAATTTTAAAATTGTTAAAGCCTCTGCCACTTTACCACCCGTCGATAACATGGAGCCAGGTAGTGCCCAATCTGGCATCGAAAGGACGCGATCTTCTTCAGGTGGGTTACTTTTTTTCTAGTTCCGCGTTCCAGAATTATATTCTGTGTATTTTTGTATTGTACTTTTAGAAGCTCTTGGTATGCAATCCAGTTGGTCGATTGGATGCGGAAACAGCCCTGAAACATTCCTACTTTTCGGAAACAAACGAGTAATGTCTCTTTCATTGTGTGTTGCGATCTCATGTTCTATGTTAATAAATGTTTTATCAACTTATGATTTCTATTTTTTATAATTTAACAATTACTTTTAAGCAGGGGTGCGCAAGACGGGCCCGGTGGCTGTATCCACGAAAGCCACCGTCGCCGACAGAATTTCACATTTTTGTAAACAGATCCTTGTATGATTTTTTTTCTTTTTTGAGTATGTTAAAGTGCGCTAATTTTGTTTTTGATTCCTCGTTCAAGTAGACTTTTTTGTGAAGTATCAAGATGGTTGTGGGAGTTTATGCTGTCGGGATCTATATGAGTCCATCATTATGCTGGTTCATCCATAAAAGGGTCGTTTGAAGTAGGAATCAAAGAAAATTTGTTCTCTTTGACACTCTCAAAAAAGAAAAACAAGGAAAAATTCCTGCAAGGACTTGTTTACAAAAATGTGGAATACAGTCGCATATAGTCGGGGGACCGTGGCTTTCGTGGATACGGCCACCGGTGGTAGTTCACTGTAGGTCAGGGCCCACTGGCAGCGCCTCGACGTCCAACATTCAAAGAGTACCGATAATTTTATAAGACAAACCATGCCCATTTATTTTCATCGACATCAATACATTCGGGCTTCAATAAAAGGGAAAATTTAGCTCGGGCTCGCCCTTGAGCAGGTCTTCAAACAATGACAAAACCCAATGCTGTTAATTGAGCCATCAATGAAGTCGGACCGAAAGTATATCTATTTGTCAAGTACCAAAAGATATGGACAGAAAAACATTACGTTAAAGTAGCAGTGGGTTCTACAGATTGGAGGAAACTTCTGATTTCGTTAAGACTGATCGACGAAATATTCCAAATAAAATGCCTTGCATCTTGTTCGACATTCTAAACACTTATCGCCAATTTGATCGAAGAAAATCATTCAGCATACACCAACACTAATACCCCCACAGACTACCTCATCACATATTTTATTAAAGCTCAAAGAAATGAAACACTAGATTAACTAATTTTTTATAATTTGTAACAACATTGAAAACTCGACAATCACTACTATCACTGTGATAAATTTAAATGAACTTCTGGATTTCGTCATAGATGGCCAGCACCAAAGCTCCTCCAGTACCACGGAAAACGTTCGAAAGAGCTCCCTTGAACATAGCGGACATTCCTTCGTTTCTGATGATCTTCTTGGCACAGTCAAGGGTGTTCTTGTAAAGAACGTCCTTGCGACCAGACTGCATCATCATACGACGTCTAACAGTATCCCATGGGTATGAAAGAATACCAGATCCAACGGTAACAACCTAAAGAATAACATTACTTACTACCTTGTTGTCATTTAATTATACCTGAGCAATTCCCCAAGCGGCGAAGAAGTTGAGCTTCTTGTCTCCAGTGGTGAAGAGAGCCTTGGCGGTGTCGAACATACCGAAGTAAGCGGCACGGTAGATAATGATACCTTGGACGGAGACGAAGAATCCTCTGTAGAGTCCGATGGGTCCGTCAGACTTGACGATCTTGACGAGACAATCAGCGAGTCCCTTGAATTCACGATCAGCTCCCTTTCCGACATCAGCTCCGAGACGGGTACGGGCGAAGTCAAGAGGGTAGACGAAGCAGAGGGAGGTAGCTCCAGCAGCTCCACCGGAGGCGAGGTTTCCAGCGAAGAACTTCCAGAAGTCCTTCTTCTTGTCGAGACCATCAAGGAAAACCTTCTTGTAGGTGTCCTTGAAGGCGAAGTTCAGGGCCTGGGTAGGGAAGTATCTGATGACGTTAGCGAGGTTACCACGCCATAAGGCAGCGGTACCTTGCTCCTTGGGGACACGGACAAGAACATCAATGATTCCCTTGTAACGCTTGTCAGCAGTGATAGTCTGAGAAGCATCTTGGACCTGGAAGACAAATATCAGTAAAAGACCTGCAATTTAATGTATACCTGGAGGAGCAACTTGACTCTCTCAATAGGGGCAACAGCGGTCTTGGAGACGGCAGCAGCGGTACCTTAAACAAGATGATGAAAAAAAAAATGAAGAGATGAGGCTTTCGATTAGCGAAAACGGTCTAATACTTAGATTATGGAGACACTATCAGAATAAAATATACCTCCGGAGGCAAGATCAATTAAGAACTTGTTGACGTTGAAGCTAGAATCCTTTCCAGACATGTTGCTATGAATGAGCAGCTACCACTAAGGTACTAAGCAGACCCGGCAAAAGCAAAGAAACCATGCCGCCCGGGCAAACTCGGCCTCACGGATAACCATTCCAAACGCCGCCCCTTTTGGGGTCCCATGGCGTAAACCACGAATTGCTGCTTATTTCGGTAGCGCGCCAATTTGAATAAGGGGTTTTATGACCGCTTATTTTGGGGCAGTCTAGAACATTCAATCCACATTACACCTCCCAGACATATATATTTTTAGCGTTATACTTATTACGAATATTTATTATTTAAAGACACATGTTCGTTTAACATAACCTTTACTAATGTTGTACTCTTTCTATTATTTTGTGAATTCTATGTTAATCCTAATTTTTAGGTAATACACTTGAGCTCATAAGCTCAATTTTTCTATAGCAGAACATGCCGTCCGACGCAAAGAAAGCCAGAGATGCTGCCAAGAAAGCAGCCGCTAAGAAAGGAAAAGGAGCAGGAAGCAAGGTCGTCGAAACAGAGACACCTCCCACTGAACCCGCTTCTAAAAATGGCACAGCGAATGGTAGTGAAAATGGTGACATTGATGGTAAATTATTGTTGTTGAACAAGTTATTGATAGTTTATTTCAGAGGTGATCGACCATGCTGCCGAGACCCTGAAGAAAATCGAGTTGGAAAACGCTCAGGCCCGATCTGTTGCCGGATCCCTCACTTCTGATCCCAAGGGACTCGATCATAGAGTTGAATCTCTCACTGTAATACCATTTTATTCTTTGTTGTACTGATTATATCTCTTTAGGTAACCTTCCATGGAAGAGAGATTGTTGTAGACACAAAACTTGAGTTAAATCGTGGACGAAGATATGGTCTTATTGGTCTCAACGGATGCGGAAAGTCAACACTGATGCAGGCTATCTACAATAGAGAGCTACCTATTCCCGATACTGTAGACATGTATATGGTAAGGGTTTGCTCATACTCTAGAAAAGTTGCATTGTCCTCTAAGTTTCAAAAAAGTTATTTCGAAGGAAAACACTGTATTGCGATACTCATGGAGGTCTCTCTGGTCAATCAATTTAGAAAAAAAGCTTCATGTTCTTTTTTGTCCGTTTTTGAAAACCATACTATTTTCTGTAGGTTTCGCGTGAGATGCCGGCCAGTGAAATGACAGCCCTGCAAGCTGTTATTGATGTTGATAGCGAGCGTAAGATCCTGGAAGCAACAGCTGAGGATTTGGCCCACAGAGACGACGATGGTAACTAAATAGTTTAATTCTTATATAATTGGTTGATTCAGAAAGCCAGGAGAAACTCATGGACATTTACGAACGCCTAGATGAAATGGATGCCAACTTAGCCGAGAAGAAGGCTGCTGAACTGCTTCACGGTCTTGGTTTCTCTAAAACTATGCAGATGAAGAAGTGCAAAGATTTCTCTGGTTTGTTTGATAAATATTTTTCTAGCTAATTTATTGCTTTAGGAGGATGGCGTATGCGTATTGCTCTGGCTAGAGCTCTTTTCCTGAAGCCTTCCGTGCTCTTGCTCGATGAACCCACCAATCATTTGGATTTGGAGGCTTGCGTATGGTTAGAGGACGAGCTCAAAGAATACAAAAGAACGTTGTTGGTTGTCTCACATGCGCAAGATTTCATGAATGGAGTCTGCACCAACGTCATTCACCTCTTCCAGAAGAAGTTGGTCTACTACACGGTAGTCATACGTATTACGCTTTTTCCCTGACCGTCTATTTGTAGGGTAATTATGATCAGTTTATTAAAACTCGTGATGAGCTTTTGGAAAACCAGATGAAGAGATACAACTGGGAGCAGTCACAAATCCAGCATATGAAGGATTACGTAGCTCGATTCGGTCACGGTTCCGCTAAGCTGGCTCGTCAGGCCCAGTCCAAGGAAAAGACCATGGCTAAGATGGTCGCTGGTGGTTTGACTGAAAGAGCTGCTCAAGAGACGGTACCACTCATTCTTATATTTTCTAATCAATATGCCGCTTTAGGTAAAGCAATTCTACTTCTTCGACGCTGGAGAAATCCCTCCACCAGTTATTATGGTTCAACATGTGTCCTTCCGTTACAACGAGAACACAGTAAGTTGCAATATGTGTAGTACATTTTTTCTGGTTTTAGCCATGGATTTACCACGATATTGATTTTGGAATCGACCTGGATACAAGAATTGCGTTAGTAGGACCCAATGGAGCTGGAAAATCAACTCTGCTGAAGTTGCTGTGTTCGGATGTTATGCCCAGTGATGGTTTAATCAGAAGACACTCTCATGTGAAGATTGGTCGTTACCATCAGGCAAGCTGACTTTTAGATATTTTTATGTTTGATTAACATCTCTTGCAGCATTTGCATGAAGAGTTACCTCTTGACAAGTCTGCTCTCGAATTCATGATGTCTGCTTTCCCAGATGTTAAGGAAAAGGAAGAGATGAGAAAAATTGTTGGACGTTATGGAATTACAGGACGTGAACAAGTATAGTTCCACAGTTAATCTTTCAATACTTCTCATTATTACAGGTTTGTCCAATGAAGCAACTCTCTGACGGTCAAAGATGTCGCGTCTCATTTGCTTGGCTTGCATGGCAGCAACCTCATTTGCTATTGCTTGACGAACCTACAAATCATTTGGATATGGAGTCTATTGATGCACTTGCAGAGGCAATCAACTGTTTCCCTGGTGGAATGATTCTTGTTTCTCACGATTTCAGATTAGTTAGCCAGGTAAGAATTCCCGTGCTGTTGTTATTGTCATAAATTTATTATAGGTTGCCGAAGAGGTTTGGGTATGTGATCACCAGAAGATTACTAAATGGGATGGAAACATTTTCACATACAAGGAATTCTTGAGGAAACAAATTGAGAAGGAAAATCGTCAACGCGAAAAATTGGGAATTACCAAGGAACGTTAAGTTATTTAATATTGTTTGTTCACACTTCTCCGGTTTTTTTTGCTCGATGACTTGTTCTACTTTTAGTTGTTATTCTTTTTTGTTACTTGATTTTACAATATCTGATTGTATTATTTTCAACTTGGAATTTCTTTAATCTCTTCATGCTTAGTAGTCTCTAACACTGGTTTTCTCCGGAGTTTAATGTTTTTACATTTTTTGTAAGATATTTCACTTTGATCTTAATAAGGTCGCAGTTGTTTTAATATTAGTCTTCAATGAAGAGGTTGTCGGTTCCATTTGTTTTTCGTGCTTTCTCAGTTTTGGTGTGGATGATGCTACTACATTTGTGTTTTGAAAGTTCAAATCTCAGATTGTTGCCTCTTGAATTTCTAAATGCTTAGCCACATACTTTTCTTAGCCTCAAGGGGATGTAAGGTGATATGTATGTGCACTGCTGGTAATGTGATGTGCCATCAGCGTAGGCTAATTACGTATGTTCTAGGAAAATATCTTCTTTCATTATACAAGATTTATTTATTTCTGTGTAGCGATGAGTCGTATTCGTTTAACTGTCAAGGATCGGGATTGCATGATGATCATACCGAAAGGTCAACCGCCAAATGTGAGAAATATTTCGGATGGATGCCATAAGGTTCAATTTCTACTGGACGAAGCTTTCCTTACTCAACTTGGAAAGTGTAATGATGGTTCCATGGTTAATAATAAAAAAATAGCGTTTCGGGAATCGAAAATCAGTGAAACATTCAAAATGGGTATTTTCCGATGACGTCTAGCTGTCCGTATAAATTGTTTATGTTTTTGATTTGTGCCAGGAATAATATTATGATAATTAGAAATCGAGTGGAGTGGTGCTTGGGTGAAATTGAAGTTGAATTTGCTTCTGTAGCCCTAAATTTCGCTATTACTACGCCTTCGCCTTATATATGACGTTCTGATTTTCATTAAACTTAGTTATTAGTAAGAAATATAAGCTGTGTTATCCACCAACTAGGATAGTACACATGTTGGCTACTCCATGTCAGAGCTGCGGAAGGGTTAGATTTTTTTTATACCTCACCCCAATATGGTTTTATCGCACAGTATATCCGTGGTGCAATCGGACTTGATTCAAACGGCGGCTTTTTCTTTGTTTTGGGGCATTTTTTGCTCACTGAGCCAAAAATTGGAAAACGATAATAGGATGCATAACATAAAACTTTCTTCATTTTTGCAATACTTTTCCTTAGTTTATCGTCTCTTCTTCAATTTAACACTATAGCAAAATTAAAATTTAGACTATGACACCTAGTTTTTTACGAAAAAGTATTTTACGGGCGCGCAGTCCTTTAAAACAGTCCTTTAAGGAAGTCCGATTGTAGCAAATGCACTGAGCGCTTATGCTGTGATCGGTTTTAGTTCAAAGTTGTTTCTTCTCCGCGATATGTTTCCTTTCGAAGTTCATGTGGAGCGGGAAATTGAAATATTGTTAGAAACATTTATTTCTGGCCTTCTTTAATATAGCTCATTTCAAGGTGCCAACTGCAAAATTATGACCGGTCCATCAATTCAGCATGGAAAAATTATTGAACTTGATAAAAATCAACTGTCTTGCACTTTTGTAATTGCTCGAAGACTAGCCGTCTAGATGTACAAATAAGCTGGATTTGAAAACTTGATTTATGCCAATATATCTGCAACATATTCATTCTGTCCACGGTCAGCGACTAAACTAATATCTACACCTTAGTCCTGACGGGTTAAGTCCGAATCCGCGCATCCTCTCTCAAAATTAACGTTCTGTCCAAAGTGTAAAACACATGCAGCAGCGTTTACAGATTCTGTCATCATCCTCCTTTGTTCCTAAATTCTCCTATCCTATCCACATCTCCAGCCTCTTCACTTCGAAATCGAATCCCGTTTGATTCACCTGTCAATTTAGGTACCGCCCCCTATTCTGTATTCTATTTCTCCTACGTGATTGTGTCCCTCTTTTCATTATAAATTCCTCCGGACTATTCAATTAGTCGGGAGCTCCTGTTGAACTAACTGCTGCTGGTTATCTGACAGACTTTAAGAAGACTGATGGCCCTGCTTACTCGTTTGGTACTTGCTGTCTTGGTTATTTTGTGTATTCTAAATGTTTCGATACAAGCAAATCCCTTCTATGTGATCAGGGATGTTCGACCCGGACAGGTTAGTATTTTACGACACGATCTAAAGATGGCAGCTAATGATCTAACTAATTTTTTAATAAGTTTAATAATGATCTAACGAATTTTAGTAGAAGGATTTAGTAAGTTTAAATGTGTTTAAATCAACAAAGGTGAGCAATATTGTACAACTTATTACAATCATTTTCATACTTTTCTTCCAAATGTTAATTTTGCCTAAACTTATTTTAGTAGAAGGCTTTCAGTTATAAACACTGAATTTGCTATCATGGGTGGGAATCAGCAGGTAATTTTAGGTTTTGAGGAAATCCTATCAGATTTAAAGTAATATCTAACCAAATATAACTTTAACAGTGTTACCGTAAAATGGTCTTAATAAATTTTAACCTATAACGTTGAAATATGTTTTTTGGAAAATATTGGGTGAGAATTTAAAATACTCTATCAAAGAATGTGTCAAGAAAAATAGTTATCCCTAGTGTCAGCTTCGAACTTATTCAAGGTCTTTTACAGCTGACTATGATAATACTATGATAATAGGGTTGCAAAACACAACCTAAATCAAAAAGTATTGTTTCTTTTGAATGTATGGGATTTCTGAAATAAGGTTATGGCTTTTCTGCTAGTGACATTCTAAGCAACTACAATATTTCAGCAGACATTCGCAAATTTATTTTCATTTCCACTTACAATTACTTTTTTAAACGATCCCTACGAGACCAAAAAATGGGGTTCGGGTATCTCAATGATTTAAAACTGATTAAATTCTGCATTTTTTACAGTTAGTCATACAATATTTAGTACCATCATCATTTTAGTTTACAACGAACCAAAAAGTTCCAGAACATCCCGCAGGAGAAAAATTGATCTTATCAGGATTTTTTTCAGACGTTTAGAATCTGCTTTCTTGGTCGATCCGAATTACAAAACTTAATAGAGATATAAAGGCTATTACTACTATAGTCTGATTCGAGAGTCATAATGGAGTGTAAAAAAAGAATCTCTTTGCAACTGGCTCTGGAAGTATTCGAAAACCTAAAATATACGCAAAATTTACTTAAAATACGTAAGTAACACTCCATTATTCATCTTGAATCACACTATACCTTGGCTGAACTAAACTCAAAGATTTATATTCTGACTGAAATCCATTCCTGAAAAGTACATTCATTTTTCTCTACCACCGCTTCCCCCTTAGGATACCGCGCTCCAGCCCTAGCTTTTGCAACAGTCTAATGGGTTAAAATCATTACCCAGTTTTACGAGAAAAACTTGAAACACTTTGTTTCAGTGGATATCGCCGCTGTCGGACGGAATCTCCAAGCGTGCACTGGATAAATGTGGTTGTAATATGGGATGTTTCTACTCATCTGCACGCCAATGCATAAGTTGTTGTGCACTGGCTCTCTGATGTAATTCCTAGAACATTTCATTCAAGTTAGACTACAGTAACCTACAATAATCGTTCCAAGACGCTCTATGTAATCTCCAAGATTTGATCTCCCGTCCAAGATGCTTTGCTTGTCGTTTCCCGTTTTATTCATATAATACTGTTTTGAAATGTTTTAGTCTATCCATACAATAACTGATGATGATACCATAATGAAAGTGAATGAAAGATTGATGTTGAACAATGGTTTTTATGTAGTTGTTAACAGTTACAAATATAAAGCAGTACGTTTAGATACGACTATATCTGCGGTTTTAGTTTTAGAAAGAACCCAAACACGTCAGTGAAAAAGTTCTATTGTACTGTTTAAACTTTGACTGGGAAGAAAGTTTTATTTACTGTATATTACATATATATTAATTCTCAATGTAAGTTGGATCGAGTCTGACGATTTGGTTAGCAGTTCAAAACTTCAAAAGAAAAGTACCAAATACAATTTAAACACCATCCGGTTGATAGCAAAACATATATAGTTACTCATCTACACGTTTCTAACCAGAAAGAATGGGGCATCAGATTCAGATTGCCAATTCTATGTTTTTATGAGTTGTCAACTAAATATTCAAGAGGAGACCTTGAATGTTTATATTGTTTGGAGAACCAATTCAGATTTGATCAAGGATTCATATTAATCGTAACTTATGATTGGTTACTTGGAATAGTGAGTACTTAATTTGCACACCTTGTCTGTCACAATTCCCAATTATTTGTACCTTGAACTTCCTTTGTTGCAAGACTTATCAAACCACCCTGGTAGCTGAGATTGTAAATGTTTCAAATATATAGATAGATAAGATGCTGACGACACCACGGGGAAGACGGTCTCGTCTACCCCGTGGTGTCGTCAGATAAGATGCTGAAAAAAGCATATAGTTTATTTCACCACTTGAACATACAGATACAAATTACCAATTAACCATACTACACCAAAGGGTACTGTTTAAACTCCAGACATGGGGGACATATAAATATATCGGATCAGGATAAAATTAGAATAGTAATTCAAATGATTAAGGGGTCAGGAGAAAAGATACCTGTAAAAATTTTATGACCAAAGGCATTGTTGTGAACTTTTCTCATCCCGTCAGTCATAAATGATGGGGAATGGATGTTTTGCTTTCAATGCGAAGCAGAGGCAAAATGAAACGCATTGAGGAATGTATCGCTATCAAAATAGTCGTACATGTTTAGAATTAAAACGAAAGTCGCCAACTTCGAAAGCAACAAATCAGTGACCTTCTGTCTATGGGACAGGGGGATCAAATTAAACATAAAATAACTATCTTAAGTTAACAGTTGTTCACTCATTGTTAGGTCCCAATAGTGGTGGGAATGTGGTACGTATTTTGGCCTCGGCCCGCTTGTAGAATTTTCCCCCAGACCAGGACCCAAATGTAAAACCCGGGCCTTGCGGTCAAAATTCGGCCCGTGGCCGTATCTTTTTCAAATCACAGGACGATTTTTTTAAATGTATATTTTGAAACATTTTCGTGAATATGGGCTTCCGGTATACTTAAAGTTAATAATTTACTATCCAGATGTAGCAAAATTGAACATCTCTGAAACAACACATATCCCCCCACACTGTGGATGGCAATTTGAGTGAAAAAATTACCCTGGCTTGGTCCAGTTGTGAAAATGTTTGCCCGGGCCATTTTCCAAAACCTCGGTCCGAAGCCCGGCTATCCGGTCAACTTATTATTTATGATAACCGATTATTAAAGTCATTGAAACATTTAAAAATAAGGACCTGAGCACAATATCTGCATATTCCTTGTTTCTTTAAGAACCACTTGGTGGTTGTTCCTAAAAATTATGGTTGCTAGTTGTTTTTTGTAAGCTGAATATTAACGATAAATAACTAATTGTTTTTTTAGTTAATTAATGTGTGTATTCGGGTACGTATCATAATTATGAACGTTCAGCAACCTGATGCAAATTGGCGTTGTGTTTCGATCAGTCTTATGGTTTGCGAGTGTCTAAGCCTAATAAATCTTGAAAAAACTTTTTATTTCTGGATCACGTAGTTATTCTCAGTAATCTGTAACACGCAAATGTGTATCAGTAACATTTTTTTGAATTTTTTTTCAGTAACCTCGTAGTAATACCATAAACTTGACTAATACTAAAATTGTAAAGTAAAAAACTTTAATTTTAACTTGAAAAACTTGAAAACTTGAATAATCAAACTTATTTAACAACTCTACTCAATATCTTTACCAATAGCTATATACTATTTCGTTGCGGTTTTCCTCACACGTTGCTCACCCTCAGTCTGCTTGCGAGTCTAGTGTAAACCTATAGAGATAAAATGAAAGGAAGTACATGGAACATTTGGAATTAGAATAAGTAATAACTGTTAGAATGTTTTTACTACTTTATCAGAATAAAAGCAAGTATTACTTTAACAGTATTTGAATTTGGAATAGACTTCTCACAAGTATGGAGTTTTACAGTATGCCTAAGCCCACATAATATTGAAACATTAGTTTTAACTAACGGTATTCGGTTACCATTCCCGCAGAATATCGTACTTTTATTTTAATTTGCTACAATTCTTTCGGATTTCATCATAACTGGCTTAATTTCTATTTTGAGTATTTCAAACTTGTAGAAACATTTACTAATTTGGCCGACTGATCAATCAGTTGTTGAGTACATATAAATGAAATGCGGGTAAT
>JAQGAV010001854.1:0-18436 GCA_034691345.1 Phasmarhabditis papillosa
TCTTGTTATTCTTTCCATCTTTGGGGCAGCTAGAAGTCGGTTTTGCGAGAATCATAAGAGAACATTCAAGCATACATTCCACGGTTGCTTAATCCGGCTTGGAACGGGGGAGGGATCGAACCCACAACATTTCATCCTCACGGATTCATAGGCTGAGCTACTAAGCTACCAGAGTAATATGTAATGAAGGGTACTTGCGTTTTTTTTGGTTAACTTTGCGTATATTTATGTTTTTTGTAAACTTACACCGCCATTTTAAACAAGTTTCTTTCTTAATAGTACAATATTAATATTGATGCGGACTATACCGAGTGATATTTTATGAAGATTTAGAAGTGTAAAGCTTTTGTATGTTCCTTTTGACTAAAACTTTTGTAAAGAGTGTAAAAAGTTCTAACAGTCTTGATGAGAGTACTTTTAAATACAGAAGGGAATTTGGTCCAAATAAAATATTTGCCTTTAATGAGTTTCTCAATTTAGGATATTAATCGTTATCAAGTACACGTTAATAGTTTTTCTAAATTAGCACTTATTGCTATAAATACGTCAAATCCTTTGGAAAAGTGGATGAAAGGACGTTAATTTCGTAAGTACTTTCACAAGATATCAAAAATAGATCTGACAAACTATTGCGAAACCAGATTCCTTCCAAATGATTTAATATGTAATGTGAAGAATTACAATTTAGATTGAATTTTTTGAATAGATTAGAAATAAATTTTGAATTCTATATAGAGTGGCATTCATAGATTACAGAGATAAAAAAAAAGAAATGCTGGGTCTCTTTCTTGAAGGCATACATAGTTTTTGACCAGATAGTTAGGCTCAGGGCTAGCAAAATTGCAGGCCGGCACGGGCCGTACTTTTGTGAAAAGAAGGCCTCGACCCGGGCCGGCCCTCTCTTTCGAAACCGATCTGGAATGCTCCAAATATTAATGAAAAAATTGGAATTTCGCAATAGTGGGGCCTGGTAGGGCCGGCCGGGCTGGTCCTTGCTACCCCTGGTTAGGTTAGCACCATCTCGTCAACCGGACAAGGTTAATTTGGACAGGAATAATATTGCAACACATATTCTATTAAAACAAAATATTTAGTGGAGAAACGAATTGTATAAACCAGAATAGAATTGAAAACTATACTGTTGATAGGACAAATATTCATTTCGTGTATTAGTCACTTCTGCCGTTTGCGAGAAGGTTCCTATCAAATTTCATGCAAAATTTGTACACGAATATGGTATTTACTAATCGGCTGGCCCAAACGGGCATCAGAGTTTTAGGACCATTAACCGCCTTTGACGATCCTTTTTGGGGAAATAATGCTAGAAGTATAAGAGATACTGTTTTGCAGAACTAAAATTCATGTTTGTACTAAACTTATGTAAGAAAGGTTTATGGATTATAGCTTAACGTGCATACTTTTCTTATATACTAAACTATTGAAGCAAATTTCGCCATCTCGGGTTCTGACTTTTGAAAAAGCCTGGAGTACATGATTTATCTCGTAACTATGGCAACTACTCGATAACAGGAAAGTTAATTAAAACTTTATTTAGGCTAAAAAGTTAATCTTTAGTGCAAAATGACTCTTTGTCTGACGGAATTTCATAATCTGACACAATTATTTATCAGAAAGTCAAAATGGCTGGGAATTTCATGGGCCGGGGCCGAAAATTTGGGAAGTCGCCCCCCGAAAGGATAATTTTCATGAAAAAATCGACTGATTTAGGTGAATATTTTGCTAAATAGTCTCAAAAAACATCAATAGGTAAAACTTGTTGGATTATTTATTGTTAATGCCAGAAAATGACAATGAAAATTAACTTTTTTGAAGAATATCCGCTAAAAAATAGAAAATAGAAAAGGAGCAGTCGGCCTTTTCACAGCCCTGAGAAAACTTAAAATAACAACTATCATAAGTTACACTGATAATTTTCCAGTTCGACTTCGAATAACTAAGAGTAGAAAATTTGAATTTATTTCAGAATCAGAAATCCTGCGACAATTAAGTCAGCTATTTTTGATGCCTAGAATCAGAGCTGATGAGCTTTCCTGGCCTAATGTTTACAGGTTTCGCAGGCCAGGCCAGGCCAGCCTGTCATAGCCACGCCCCCAAAAATCATTATAAAAGTAGACAATGGTCAGTTAAAATTTGCAACAAATATGCCTAGGACGGGGATGGAACCCTGACCTCTTGCTTGATAATTTCATGTAACAATAGCGAAGCTGGCCTTTGCTGGTCTGGCCTAGCCTTAGGTTTTTTGGCCAGGCCAGCTTAGCAGCTCTGTCAAGAATGCTAGAAAAAAGCATATTCATATTCGCATTGGCTCATCCGTGCTTGCTAAACAGAAAAAGAAAAGCTCATGGGTTAGTTAGTTTTCTATTCTAAAATGAGTAGAAGAAGTAGTCTAAAACTTTATGTCACTTGACGTACTATTCAAATATAGCACATAAATTTGTTTTCCTATAAATTTAAACATTATCCGTGCCCTTCCTATCCCGTAGAGAATTATTGGATAGAAGCTTTGCCTCATAATATCGAGGTCGATGCTTCGAATCATCCCCGAAGAAAGAATTCTTGCAAATTTCTGATCCGCCGCCTCCGCTCCCCAGGTGCTGTGCAGTGGAGTCCTGGCTCCCTATGGTCCCTTCGTCTCACATCATCCTCCAAATATCTGTGATCTCGTGTTTCGTAAAATAAGAATAAAAAATAACAATGGTATTTTATCTATTAACTATTTCTTTATACAACAAGTATCACTTTTTACAACTGGATAAGAGATAATGGATTTGGCCGTGAGTAGATCAATATTGGTGAGATCCGAAGAATAGGAGATCTTTCTTTGGTCGGAGAGCAAGGAGACTTGGAGGACATTGGGATGCGACCTATAAAGGGAATTACTAAAGTATTCTCAAAAGAAGCTGGTTTTATAAACTTCGGTCGACGTGGTGCGTTTTCTCCAAAAGTACATTCATGTTTTCAGAAATTGAATGTACTTTTGGAGACACTGCGCTCCGCTCGTGATACCGCGCTGGAAACCTATGTCTTGAGATAGACTATATTTGCTTTTTAAAATTTGATTGTGGTCGATATATATTTTTACAAGTTGCTCGTAGCCTGGACCTTCATTAAGCTCGGGCCCGGCCCCGCTGGATGGTTTGACGTTAGCCATATTCGTAAACAAAACGAAAAAATAAGCATTTAGAACTTCATGATAGGAGCTATACTGTATAGATGAGCATAAATGGAGCTTTTCGAGCCCAAAAGAACTTTGGTGTATAGCTAATGCGAAAACGATCGTATTGATTTGATTTTTTGGCACGTCGTAGATCTACTATAAAGGGTAGTCGTACCGGAAAAATAAGTTGATTGGTTCAGGATGATAGTATACAGCAGAGCTGGTTATCCGGCCGGCCCGGCCTGGGTTTCAAAATTTCAGGTTGGGCTGGGCCGGGCCGGGTTACGGTAACCAGCACTGGTATACAGTATAGCCAGCACTTTTATATAATTTGCAAACAGTTTTCAATGGATTTCACTATGAGTTAAGACATCTCCTGTTCAATTACCTTTTAGTTGAACTCCATTTCGCCGAGAGGTGGTCGTTCTAGTTTCAGTCTCCTTACTCTAGCCAGATGCCTTTGTGGTAGAAAGACACAGCCCATAGGGGAGAAGAAGCAATTGGAGTCCATGCGACCCTCCAGAAGACGCTCAATTCGACTGAAATATAGAATTTAATAAATTAACAAACGAATTAAGGGGTTAGGGGTGCTTACCACTGTCGACTATTTGTGATGTTAGTGTGTATATTTATTTAGTAGGAGTTTTATCAAGGATTTAAACTACTTTTAATGTTTTCTTCTTTTAAATATTCTAGAAAACCAAATTGATTAAAAGAAAATGGTAATAAAATTAGCAATACTTAATGCTCATAGTGATGTTTCTATAGTTTAGTGTCACCTTGTCAAGTTTGGTCAGACCCGAAAAATTCTTTTGAATTCGGTCGGCACTCATCTGATGAGTTACTTAAAACTTATGTAACGACTGCAAATGCAACCAGCCCCACCGACCAATCGAAGAAGAAATAGATTTCGTCATGAGCTAAGGGGCGAAACGGAATCTATTTCTAAAGCTATAATTGGTCCTGTCCTATATGTTTAATTATTTAGATTATTAAATATAACGTTTCATTACTTCATCCACTTATTTAAATTTCAATATTATAGTTACGGTGCCTTTGACTTTTGGTAAAGTTCAGATATAAGTTAGTAGTGCAGTTCAATACTATACATCTGTGCTTTGTTAGTAAACGGCGAAATGCATTGCAAATTACTTTTTCGGTACGTTAACGATTATTTTCACAGTTGTTTCGGTTAGTTTCTCTTTTCTTTTAGTAGAGGCTGTACTACAGTTTATACACATTCGACGACGATAGTGTCGCGTACGCCTGTAAACTCTTTTTATAATTAGCCATTTTGACATTAACATTCTTTTATATTGTTCATTCTGAACTCCAGGAAATTGATATAGTAAAATGTATTGAAAATTGAGAAAATGGAAAGTCCTGCTTGGCTTGCCTGATAACGGGATCATCCCAATTCAAATAGGGTCCAGTTCAAGAAAGCATCTCGACGAAACTAATCTTACTTTCGCGATAGCAGACTCTACTCTTACAGAATTGTATCGTATTATTCTTACACTAATTGTAAGGAGAAAGTGTCTTAGGCGTTTTTGTATGCACGCGTTTCGTACTGTTGCCCCTTTTTACCTTTATATTTGACTATATGCAGTCTTTGTTTTGGGAAAACCTATGCTTGAAGCATTAACTTTTTAATGAACCCCTCTACCAACCCTATTAAAAAAATCTAATACTAAACTTGTCGTCTCTATCTTTGTTATTTGAGTATCCTACCTGGGTGCTGACTGTACTTCTGCTATTAACAGGGCTGCCAATACAAGGATTATAAACGTCCGCATATTTTTTACCTAAATATATAACTATGCTTTGATAATTTAATACAGAATAGAGTTATAAATATAAAAAGTAAGAATACAGAGATGTTATATGATTAAATTCAACAGATAGATTCATTAAAAAACCTAGGCCTGCGGATAAATCCTAGTAGGGGTTAGTATAGTCGGCGCCAAGAGTAATGATGGAGTGTAAAGAATTGAACGCTCGTCTGAGCCCCTTTTGCGAGCAGCGTGCCAGCTTCTGGCGGCTACTCTCCGTTTAATATTGTACTTTGCAACTACGCCGTGAAATTTTCCTGCAGGTGCGGTGTTGTAAATCCTACAAATACGCAAGTGACACTCCATTATTACTCTCGGCGCAGACTATAGCTACTAAACAGTAAACGGAACTAAGCAGATAGTTTGTCTCCTTCTTGAGAAAGTTTAGACCTATCGAAAACAATGAAAATTCCATTGAAACGGCCACAGCTGGTTTAAAATACTTTTTATTATAGACGCCACCTGCTTGACATTACGCACGCAACTGCGACCGTAAAAATAACAGGTTAAACTAGGAGGCGTAAGTGTCTCTGTTGGGTTACTGTAGGCCAAAAATAGAACTATTTTTAGAGTCTTTAATAAAAATTAGAGAACAGAAAACAGGTGGAGAAATTATTTTTGTATAATGTGCCGGTGAGTTAGGTCTTCAGCGGAGTATCGGATTAACCGTTGTTGCGGTGTCATTAAAATTCGAAGTAGTTCTAGAAAATACGGCTCTGTTTGTACCGATTTTCAATTCGTTTTTATAGATCGGGGCGGATTGGCCGAGTGGATAGAAGCTTTGCCTCATAATCTCGAGGTCGATGGTTCGAATCCGCCCCGAAGAAAGAATTCTTGCAATTTTGCTGTGCACTGGAGTCCGGGCTCCCTATGGTCCCTTCGTCTCACTTCATTTTCCAAATATCTGTGACCTGGTGTTTCGTAAAATATCAATAAACAATCTCTTTAACGCCGCTAATACTGAGCTGGAAACCTAGCGCTCACAGCAGGAATGCCTTACTATATATATATTTTTTTACATATTATGAGAATTAGAAAAGCAGTGTTTCAATATCAAACGGATCCCAAATTTTAGAAAATAATGAATGAATTCTGTCATGAAGTAGGAACGGAAGGGCTGGTCGTCCCAATTAACCTCTGAGACAATTTCCCCAAGTATAAATACTGGTTTCAAGGAAATGATTGCAACTTGACCTAATGTTTTCGTAACTTACTCCTTCTTTTTAAAAATGAGATAGATTTTCACCAAAATTGGTCAGTGAAGCTAATATTTCGAAATACAATACACAGTAACAAATATACCTAACATAGTTTTAGCGAAAACTAATATAAACATGGAAAACAGCCCACAAATGATTTGCATACGTCTCCTAATTAGGTACTGAAATTTTTTAAGATTTCTTTATTGGGAAAATTCAAAAATGGATAGTTTCATTTATGATTAGTCTAAATCCGGGCCGGGCCGGGCCGGATAACCACTTCTGGGGTACAAAAGGCTGGAAATCGGCCCGGCCTGAAATTTTGAAACCAGGATGACTCTGGCAAGGACGAACCAACCGAAATGGCAGAAAATAACAACTCAGCGGACCTGAGATCTCACAACCTGTAACCAAACTGGAGCTGAATAAATATTATTATTATTATTATTATTATTGTTATTGTTATTAAATGTTGTGAATGTCATAGAACGTTAGATCTATGAAAAGTAGTGAGTATTTGTGGGGGATTATCCGTTATAGTTATTAACCGAATCCATAATCTACTTTATTGGATCTTCTTCAAACGCCTCTTTTATCATGGATGAGCACTGATTAAGTCTGATTCAACAATTCAAACAGAGAACAGGCAGGCAATATAGTTCCGGGGAGAAAATATCCACTACATATAGTAGGCGGACAAACGATATGCAAGTTAAAGGACTGAGTGCTCAATTTAAAATGCACAAAATAGTTATATTCAGTAATATATATTAATTGTTTCTGAAAAATAAGTTAGATGTGGTGTTGTACATTACATCATTAACTAGTCTGCTTTTGTGGCGCTAATAAAATTGGCAGTTCGTGCCGTATACCCTTGCATAAGCCTTTGCGAGTCGACTATAGTCTTGTGCTCAAATCCACGAAAAATCGGAAAGTTAGAAGAATATATATTAAAGTGTGAGCGGCTCAATAGTATGTATACTAGGTGTTTTATAACATTTTCAATATTCAGTTGCACAAACAATCTTCTGTATTTATATGCTAAATCTCATACTCCTACACAACTTAAATGCTAAAAAATATGATTTTTCTATTTGGTGTATTACGAGTGATCGAAATTTTTCCAAGAATGGTGTTGATAATTTAGCCTTCATTCATTGAACACTACACAAGCATTTCTTGGGATTGTTGTTCTTGAATGATTATTTGAAAGAGTTTTAATTACAGTAATAAAACTTAGAAATAATTTAAATAGTCAACAAAAAATCTTAGTACAAAACAGTGCTGGAAAACTTTATGTTATCGAAGTTGTTTTACTACACTTGCTAGAAAGTTTGCAAGAATGTTTCAAAAACACTCCGTATGTTTGAACACTACAATCCATTTTTCAAAAGTCTACGAAAGTTTGAGTAACTTGATACCACCAAAACCATATTTCAATCACTATACAAAAGTAAATTTCAAAAAATAATACATAGGTGATAAATTCAATAGGTATTATCGTGTTTGTACTAAATTTGGATGTAAAAGTGATGGAACTATTTCGTTTCACCCATAAGTCTCAAACGAAATAGCTCCGACAAGTGCCCGTAAGACTGGCACTGACAGGCAAAGAACAAGGTAATCTGAACTCTGTTTACCGTAAACCCTTTCTATAAAGCCATCGCCAAACGTAATCGCCAAATTTCTAGGAATTTGAAGTTTAAAGGGCTTAAAACACACGCAAAACACAAAAACAACACTTTTCTTAATGGCAAAAAGCTAATTATAATAATATTATGAACATGTTCATAAAGTGCAACAGTTTTTTTGGTACCAGTGTTCCTGGTTGCTGCGTGAGTCTCAAACAATCGGGAAGTATTAAATTCTTATAAGCTATGCTACTATTAAGGGATACAACAATCAAAATTTCTAGGCTGGAAATCGGAACAGGTTGGTGTAATATATAACCAAATGAGCCAATATACTGTATCCAAAGTTATGCAGATGTGTAATATATCTAAGTGTACTGCCTTAGTTTCTATCACGAAATATATGAAACCCAACTAATGTACTGAAGATCTTTTAAGAACGCCAGTTTCAATGAGCGCTGACGATTGAGGTGACAGTAGACAGCGTGGTATCTACTACCCACTATGAACTTCTTACGAGGTGTATAGTCAGGGCAAATGCGATTACAATTTGCAGAACACTTCCTCACTCCAAAATGAAACAGTTGAACAACTTATTGAACATTTACCATCACGGGGCTATCTTTGAAATACCCGGCTGACACCCTAGCTAGCGATACGCATGGTGGACCATGATTTGTAAAAAAAAAAACGATAGCATTGAACATAAGGCAAATTAGATACTGTAGATTGAGGATAAACTTGCTAATAGAGATATCAAGCAGGGTGGTCGAGCCTGGACTAAAAGAATTGGAGACAGAAAAGACCAAAACATTCCAGATCAACTTAACATATTTTTCTCTACATTAAGTAATGGTTATCATATTTACAGTACTTTACTTTTATACGGTTCAAAATGTGTTCTAGGGATTAACTACCAAAAACGATACTCTTATTTCAGATTAACTTACTAACATTTCTATTTCCTCTTGAAAAGTTAGTCTTAATCCGATTTCAAGGCTCTGCAAAGTCAGGATTGACGTTCTTCTTGTAATTTGTTTGGGTGAGAAGGCTTATGCCGGTATGAGTGTCTCATATTGTGAACACATTCATTTTTATAGTCTACGGACAAATCTCATATAGTTTAAAGGTCTACGCGCTCCAATGTTAACGGCGGCACGTTTGAAAATCTATGTTCACATGGGGATGTCTACAGTATCCCATTACATGAGATTCAGCCGTGGACTATACAGATTTCAATGCAAAAACTACTTTCTTTTATACAGTATAAATTGTGTTCTATGGACAAACTACCAAAACAACACTTGTATTTCGGATTAAAACATTAAAATTTATTTTTCGTCTCGAAATTTTGGTTTTAAGCCATTTTTAAGGCTCTTTAAAGTCTGGATTGACGTTCTTCTTAGAATCTGTTTGGGGGGGGGGGGGAGGCTTATGCCGGTATGAGTGTCTCACATCGTGAACCCATTCATATTTATATAGATTTCAATGGAAAACTTCACAAATTCATGGATGATCAAAAATTGGGATTCACTAATTTACCGTTTTATTATGAGTAGATGTTTATAAGAATGTCACAGAGAATTCGATCTTCTGGTATACTCGGCGACCAAGTCTTATGCAAGGGTATACGGTACGAACGGCAAAATATATTGGAGCGCGGCCCAACAATTGCGGGCGAAAACGCGGAATAGTCAATGATGTAATAAACAAAACCACAGCAATTTTATTTTTCTGAAACAATTAATTTATATTACGGAATATAACTATTTTGCGTGTTTTAAATTGCGCAATTAGACCTTTAACATGTATAGCGTTTGTCCGCTGACTATACCTTCAGATTTTCTAGATTTTCTTGCTAACATAGATATCAAGCAGGGCGGTCGGGCCTGGCTGGTCTAAAAGAAATGAGGACAGAAAAGACCAAAACATTCCAGATCAACTTCACAACTTTTTCTCTACATTAAGTAATGGTTATCATATTTACAGAGATTTTCTATTTTCACTGTATTAGTCATTGTTTTGATTAGACATAAATGTAACAAGACCGACCAAAATAACATTTTGAAAACAGAGTGGTTTAAAATCCTGAACCCTTTTGAACAGCAACCTACTAAGTATGTATGAGTTAATTGTTTACTGCCGCAGGAGAATACGATGCTGTTAAGACCTTTTAAGCGTAATGGAGTAGTTTAGAAAAACAAAAATAGAAAGGATTTAAAAATAATGATTCACAAGTGGGATTGGTAACAACTATTTTTTTTAACAAGGCTCTAAAAACAGAAGGTTTTGCCCCTAGCTATCGGAAAATGCATAATGTTCCGCCCAAAAAGCATCAACATGAATTGATTATAAAGTCTGTTACCTTTTGCCAAAATTAGAAAAGAGGTCGATGGTTCGAGTCCCCCCGAAAAAAGAATTCTTGCAAATTTGTTCTGATTCGCCGCCTCCACTCCGTGGGTGCTGTGCTATGAAGTCTCGCTTCCTATGGTTTCCTCGTATCATTTCTTAACTTCAAATATATGTGAGCTCTTGTTTCGTCAAATGAATAAACAAACAAAAAACAAACAAAGAGTCTGAGTTTAGGGTGCAAAATCTATTTTGTGGCATGGTTCCGAAACTTTCGAAATCAAATTTGCGTTAGGCGGTACTTAAAGTTTTTGAGCGGATCAAATGTGCGATTCCCGGTTATTGACATAATATGTAAATATCAAATTGATTAATAAAATAAGTTGGCAACATCAATCCAAAAAATTAAGAACTTCTATTGAAATTAGATGTTCAGATGCTTGTTTCTAATAATAAGTTACATTGGTGGAGCAATCTTCTTTGAACGGCAAATACTTCCAAAACTAATATGTAACATTAATCAATGGAACGGAGGACCACGAATTTGCTCATTTTGAAATTTAATAAATCCTAAGGGCTAACGTTACCCCCGCGCACTCCAACTGAAGATGCACACGCGATTACTAATGCAAAAGACTAGTAGGGTTATAAATAACCATGTATCAGGTAATTTATATACTTATGAGTTATTTCTGGTTTTATATATATTGCATGCTAGTGAAAATTCTTCTATTTCTAAGATTCAACTTTTTTAAGAGTTTAGCTAGTCTTTTGAAAGCTACCCAAGGAATTTCTAAAACAGTAAATACATCAAGGTTTAATACGGTGTTCTCAAATGGGCCGAGCCGTCGGGGTCTAATTTTGGCTGAAGGGTCGATCTGGCTAAGCCGGTTCGTGGAAAATTTAGGCGACTGGGCCACGTCAGGGCTATTTTTGAGGACCCCGGTTCGGTCTACACAAAGTTATGAACCTACCACAGTTACCATTAAAATACCGTTTTGAGGACCAGTAAAGATAGTAAACATGTTTGTCAAAAACTTGTAGCAATAGCGATTTACCAACTATATATACATTTGTTTTGTTAAACTTTACTATATTAGATAAACTGAAGCTAGATCATATGTGGCGAAACCCGTATAATCCTCTAGATTATACCAGAATTACGCAGTTTCTTGGAGATGGAAACTCTGGTTCCGGAAAAAGAGGCATTGGAATACTGTATTCTAGCGATTATCCGAGTAATGAGTGTTAGTCTTTAACGAACTTGAACTATAATATGATTTGAGTTCTCCGCGCACAGTTTTCTTAAGGTAGCAAGCATTATTATATAGCGGAGGTTGTTCTCAGTAAATGTAATTCCTGCCTTTTCAAGATGTTGCAAACCTGGGCGCAATCTTTTCTAGCTCTTTTATCGAGATACTGTTAGATATAGCCCTTTTCAAGACCTATGTTTCCAGCGCGGTATCACGCAGTGTAATAAAAATGAATGTAAAATCGGTTGTCGTGGTGCATTTTCTCCAACACTATGTTCTTTTTTTTATTTTTATAACAAATCGCCCTGCTCGTGATACCGCGATGGAAACCTAAGTCTTTAGATGGACTCTAGAAGTCGGCTCTGCTTAGAATTACAGGAAATACAATTATTTTTAAAATTTCTGGTTAGAAAATTCGGACTTAATCGTAAAAACCCGCCGCAGAAGAAAAGTTGGTGTGATGTGAATGATAGAAAATACTGCCACACTAGCAGATTACTTAATAACGAGTAAATTGACAGAATCTAAAATTGTTAATGGGTGGTTAAATACAAACTAGCTACTGCAAGCAGAAAGAAGTTCCCTAGACTATCTACTGAATAATTCTCCATCCTTCTTTGTAAGTGAAGGGAGGATATTATATTTTAACAAAAGAATAAGGAAATATTTTATGGAAACAACAAAAACAGAAGGTTGTTGGTATGTTTGTTTTCAGTTACTCTAGCGTCCTGGTTAGGGAGGGCATCCTACAAAGTTTTCAGAAAATGGGGGTTGATTGGTAGTCCGCAAGTCTGGAAATTTCAAGGGGCGGGGCCAGGGCCGAAAGTTTAGGAAATGGGCCGGCGCGGCCCACCTTTTCACAGCCCTGGTATTCCGTATTCCGAGTATCCAGTATTCCGTACTGTTTCAAAGCGAAACCCAGTATTATTTCAAAATTAGCATAGTTAATTATCTACTATATATATATACATACAGTACAAAAAGTCGAAAATGATTGTTACATCTCTTGCCGTTCAATTCCAGTTCCAATCAGACCGATGCCCACCTCCAATATTAAAAGTTTAGTAGGAAAGAACACATAGTTAAAGTTAAGCAAATATAACAAGAGTACTACAAATCTCTTTTCCTGTTAAAAATTTCGTGCTTTGAACAAAAACTGAAATTCATTAATGTTCTTTTAATTTTTGATTTTTCAGACTGAATTTATTCCCGTTAAAATCAACAAAAACTGCGTGTGCTCTTTGTGGTTGAGTGTTCTGTTAACGATATTTTAATTGCCCGAAATGAGGCCGAAATATGTCAGCGAATTTCCGAATTCGTGAAATAATTGCTGTAGAAATTCAAATTTTAATAAGCCAGCAGGTCAACAATATCGTTTATGCGGGGGTGCTTTAAAGAAAAAATTTCCCGGTGGCCTACATTTGATATTGAGTTAAGTTGGTACTTTCTATATATTCAGATAGTTTGGTGTAACCGTACTACTTGATGCTCAAATCTGATGAAGAGAACAGGCTATAACTTTAAGAAAAGTGAAAACAGATATAAAACAAAAGCGGTAGAGTTTTTTTTAAAAATAGAAACCGTAACAAGTTATACTTCTAGCTATAGTCGGCGGATAAGCAATATGCAAGTTAAAAGTCTGATTGCTCAATTTAAAACGCACAAAATAGTTATATTTACTAATATAAATTAATTGTTTCAAAAAGATAAGTTAGATTTGGTGTTTTATATTGCATTATTCACTAGTCCGCGATTTCGTGCTGCAACAATTTGCTGTTCGTACCGTATACCCTTGCATTAGCCTTGGCCGCCGACTATAGTTAGCAACAAGAGTAAATCAACAATGAGACAAATTGTTTATCAACCACCTCTTCTCAATCGCTCTCAATCGGCTAGAACAACGAGGATTTTAAAAGAAACAACTTCCTGCTAAATTTCTTAATTGGATACACTTAAATACCTCTAGCCAGGGCTCCGCAAACCAGCGGGGGCCGCAATCCTCGTCTTCAAACCAGACTCCGTCAAAGTAAAAAAAAGTTGTAACATTAATAAATGTTATACTTATATACATTGTTGATTTTATGTTAATCTATATGTTATGTTGAATGTTTTTTATGAAAATACTAAAAATTAACATCAAATAAGTGAAAAAATGACTAAAAAACTCTTTTTTGAAATTTTTGTGATCCTAAAGTACATTGCGGCCGACTTCGGCTAAGGAACACCGTGATCAAATGATTACTGTAAGAACCGACTATTATTTTAGGTAGACTAATATTTGGCAGGATTAGTCGATCTGAAGGTCGAATGAGGCAATCCGCGTAGGAAGAATAACAAAAATCATAGAATTAGTCGGAATTCTTGGAAAAAAACGATCATAACAAAATTAGATGTGTGTTGTTTAATATATGGTATATCAGAGGAATCAAAATGGGTTCTGTCAGAAGTGCATATTTATGAGAACATCCGCCCACCTATAGCAGTGGTATGATATTTTTCTTTTTAGGTATAAAGGGCGAAAGAGCCGGAAAGTTTCCAAAGTTGCAAAACAAGGTAATGGTCTAAACACAGGTTCTCGTTTTAAGAACCTTCTATTTCTAGCCTTCATCGTACTAAATCGGCCTATTTTTGAATCGCGAACCGGTGCATTAACCACACCCTTCCTTGCTTGTAAAATACAACTAAATTTAACATTAAATGTAATTTTTTCGGCGATCCTGCCTTTATCTCGTTTACCGCTGCCGCAATGGTGCAAAGAAGTGGAACCGTGAAGGTATTATAATAATTTAGCTTAGGAGTTTTCAATACTTCATTCCAAGTAGTGATTGTTCTGTTCATTTCTTTAAACACTCTGGATTGGAGAAATATTCCCTTGCAGATTCAGCGGCAAACTTATTTTTGATGGCCGCAAATCCCAGGGTGTGTAAATTCAAAATTTAAGAAAGTTTAAGGCAAAATATTAAGCGAATACATTACATAGAGACCAGCAATTTCAAAAGCAACAAATGATAATGAACTGATGTTCTTTCAATAACATCCTCCTAACATATAGTCCAGGGATGAATCGTTTGTAGAGGTGTACTGTAGAATTTAGAAGGAGCGCCGAAATCGAAAGAAAAAGTACAAGCAACCGGTGTAATTGTGCGCTCGCCTTATACTAAATAGACCTTTAAACTACATGAGATATGTCCGTGGACTGTATACGAAATGAGTCCTCACCCATTGAAAGAACAAATACTGACTGCGTCTTGAGCTCGTAACAAGGGCCCACAAAACAATATAGATGATATTCATCTTCTAATAATACTAGTGAGTAATAAATATCATAGAATCTTCTATTTGTTGTTGCTAATAAATATGAATGATTAGTTTATAACCTTCTCTTCACATATGAGGCTAAGCTAACTTTTTACTATTCGTCAAACTGACAAACAACGCGAGTACATCGTTGAAACTATGCAAAAAGTAGTAGTTTTAGTACACGCGATGGGTTTGAATAACTTATTTAGGTATTTATGCTTGGTGTTTCAAAAAGTAAAAAAATAATGAGTAACCTGTTTACAACTAACATTGTATTTTGTACTGTAATGGGACGGCACGCTGCTCAATTTACACAGTGGTGGGAGAGGGCCAGCTGGGTCAACATGTAATTTGGGCCCCACCCGATTCCACAATTTTCGGCCCTCCATTATCAGATTTGCGGTCCGGGCCCTCGCCGGAAGGGCTAGCCCGGGTCAGTGCCTGAATTTCCTTCTCTGAATTTACAGTTAGTAAATAGTATCAAACTTCCGAATAGAATAAACGAAAAATAATTTGATGAAAATATTTCCAACCGACAGATTATAACTAAACTAATGAATTGTTGAAGTTTCCTATACATGGACGACTCTCAGATTGTAGATTAACATATTTATATCTGTTCAAATCAGTAAACATAATGACAACATACTGATATGGTTTCGTGAAACCAAAAATTGAATGTTAGAAAGGAGCCGTCTCTACTCAGAAGATTCCGGAATGAATGGTAGAAACCTTGCACCGGAGAAATTTACAGTTACTGTGTGATATGTGCGATTACAGGAAATATATAACCTTAAAACTGACAATAAGGTTACGGTCGCAGCTGTTTTGAAACCTATATCGGTACTGGCTGCATTAACAAAAATGTCAAATATTATTTGTGACAGGAATTCAGCTGCACCGCGAGATGTTTTGCTTGATTTCCTTGCCGAATACTCTTTAATTCTGAGGAAAACAGTGGATTTTGTTCCGAAAATAGGCCAAAACCTCAGTTTTCGAGCTACTGTAGCGGTTTCACCTGGCCACAGTACCAGCGCTATGCAGCCAGAAAACAATTGAAAACTTGAAAATATTATTTGGTACTTAAATATAAAAAATCTTAGGCTTTGTATTGAGATGAATATGGATTTGTTTTAAATATTAAAAATTTCAATGAGTAAGTGAGTTTTCCGTAACAAGAAGATATTGCGTTCAAGAGTTGCATTTCTTGAAACGACCCCACAAACTTGTATAACAAGCTTACAACACAGCGGTGTTAACAATAGGGAAGTACGCAGAATATGCGGCTCTCACTATTTCTCTTTAATCCGACTACACAGTCGATTACAAAAGTGAAGAGGCCATGTTGTACGCTATTTTGTATGAGCCCGTTTTGCCAACAGAACGCGAGCACTCTGCGAATGCTTTACAGCCAACTCTGCAGTTGTCAGGACCGCGGCGCGCGTGAACTTTGCCGATAGGTACGGTGGAAAAAATCGAAAATGCACCAGGGATCACGGCCTCTTTTCTCTTGAATCCGACTATAACAAACATACAAATAAATAGTTTATGAACCAGTGGTTGGTGCAAACCTAATTACATATTATTATCCATTGCACACCTAAAATATATCACAGATGTGCAAAAAAAGTTGTTTTGTTTGGTTATTAAGATATTTTCAATGAATTTCCAATGTTTCCAAAAGTCCTTATGGCAACCTTAGACTATCCATGATGCTGATATTCTAACAACGTAAATATATATAGTTCTTAAATAATGATTTCATCATTTTTTATAAATAGAATCTGCTTGCAACATATCGTGCATATACAATTAATCTTAAACACAGGTCCTGCAAAAAGGCTTTCAAACTAAATTTGTTTATTGGAAATTAATTATTGATGAATTAAACATCAATTCTGAATAGGAAGTCTTCGGGTGCGCGAAACTTAGGATAAATAAACATAGGATATTTTGTGCACCCGAAGATTGAATGTTAGAAATGAGCCTTCTGTGCTCAGAAGATTCCGGAATGAATGGCCGAAGCCCTGCCTCGAAGAAATCTAATATTACTGTGATACGAGTGATACAGGAAATAAAATACTTTACTTTTTCCAGAATAGATGATGTGTTTATAGCTTATGCGTAAAGATTGAACCGAATGCAAGAAGTTGTGTGAACGTGAATGGAAAACCGTTCTTTTCTGCGAGAATCTCTCAATAACTGCAGAATTGAAATAATATTATAGGTACTGTGGATGGACGCAGGTTTCGGGGTCGTGCTGGGCCCGTTATGACACAAACGGGTTCCCAGTGGTACTGGATTTTTTACTCGAGCTTGAGTGATACTTTTTAGGATGTTTTACAACCTAATGAAATATGTAGACTACTTTTCTACTAACTACAAGATGCTAAGGCATTCGTATCAAAAGAAATGATTTATTTTCCTGCCCCGATGCCTCACTAATAACCAGTAAGTTAATTTAGGAGAATAAAAAAACCAAGTAGAAAAACATGTAAAAAATACTAGGAGAACAAAATAATTAATCTAAAAAATACATTTTCCGAGTGTTTTTACATGTTTGTCTTGAAAAATTATATAAATTAAACTTAGAATTGAACAATTACAATAGGTTAACTAGCCAAGAAGAAAGAATCGGGGTTTTTGGTTAGTTTTATTTGAAAAAGTGAAAATTGTGAAAGAAAGTGTGCGTAAAGCCAGGAAACTCAAGCAGAAAAATTTTAGAACAAATGTTAACTATCGAAAATGACATCAGTATAGTTAGAACATCACAACTTTATAAAAAACATTTTTTAACCAAGCTCAATAAAATATATGTTGCAGAAAGCTTGGGAAAATAGCAGCATATAGTAATGATGTAGTGTAAAGAATTCAACGCTCGTCCCTTTTGCGAGAACCGCGCCAGCATATGACGGCTAGCCTCCTTTCAATATTGTACTTTGATAGTACGCGCGTGCAATTTGCCTACAGGTGCGGTGTTAAAATTCCAATAAATACGCAAGTGACACTCCATTATTGCTCTCGGCGCTGACTGTACCTATGCCTTGTCTCGGACTAAGTGTTATATTGTCTCTGCTGGAAAAATTCCGGAGTGTATGGCCCAAACCATGCATCTAAGAATTGTATAGTTATTGTATGGTACGTGTGATTACAGGAAATTGAATACTTTGACACTACTACAACCAAAATTAAATAAAACAAACGTAAAGACAAGTGACCTTATTCTTTAGTAGAAATGACACTATAAATATCTTCTATACAATTATATACTAACATTTTATTGTAACTAAATATGCATAGCGTGTTTCCATTATGACAATGCTTCCTAATTTCGGGCCTCCTACTACTAAACTGCCCACCCTTGACTTTAGTCGGATCGAATTTCGCCGAAAAATTCAACCAGTCTCGGTGAAGTCATCGCTGGAGCGCGTCTCGCGCTCTTTTCTCAACGGAGGCCAATTTGGCAGCAATTTAAGTTGATTAATATTTGGAGAGAATAAAAATGATGTGAGGTTTTAGAGTTTACTGATTCTGTTGTATAAAGTAGTACGAAAGAAGTATAACACGATCGATTGGAAAAGAGTTCACAAGTTTTAGAATAATTTGTGGTTTAGTAGTATAGTCTGTTTTAAAACCTAGACTGCGAGCGCCGTTTGTAGTTAACGTGCCGCTATAACCGGCTTTATAAGGGAAA
>JAQGAV010001855.1:0-18434 GCA_034691345.1 Phasmarhabditis papillosa
GTTACCGTACTCCTAAGTCAGTAGATGATCAATCTACAGTAACCCGTTACCGTACTCCTAAGTCAGTAGATGATCAATCTACAGTAACCCGTTACCGTACTCCTAAGTCAGTAGATGATCAAGGTCATAATACTTTACATTTTAAATCTAAACAAGCTAAGCCAATTACAATGTATTTACTGTGTTAGTACAATTAAACAATACAATTTTAGTACAAGTAATTATTATCGCAAAACTGTCTTCTTACATTTATGGCTGGGATTTCGTAGAATACATCTATAACATCGAATTCTTCCAAATAAAGATCTTCTGCCACTTCTTCATTGTTTAGTCTTCTACCTTCGTAGATGAAGCGTATTGTGGAGACGCATTTTCCGACGAGTTTCGCGTATGCTTTCTTTATTTTCGCCATTTGACAGTTCTTTGAAACAATGAACGAGCACAGAACATTTTCCAAATTTCTTATCTGAAATTATAAACGTTAAATATATTGCATTTACAATTATATTATTTCAAGAATGGCTCTATTGTTTCTATAAAGAAGCTTACTAATTTGTTATTGAAGAATGTTAAAGTAAAACTTTAAATATCTTACCTTGATGTTGATTCTGCCATCCTGATTATGATTCAATGGATTTGGAGCAGCAAAATGATTTGGTTTATTCATTGATGGCGATTCGGCATCTTTAAAATAAAATTAATATAAGTATTTTAAAGCAAAGGGTAAAGATTATAAAACTCATTTTTACATTTAACAAATATTGTTTCTAGCACAATGCTTGAATATAATATATTGAATATTGAATATAATGCTAAGCATTAAAAGTTATCTCACAATGGATTACATATGGAATTTGACAGAAAAAGTTATGAAATAAATAAAAATATAAATAATATTATAAATATTACCTATGGTGTACTAGCCACAATGGATGTTTTCCGAAGAATGCCTTAATTGTTCTTCGTGGATCTATCAAATCTACTAATCTTGTGAATCATGATGTACTTACAAGTATTCAGAGCTACCAGGATATCCATGGGTTGGCTAGAGAATCGTGAAACTTTTTAATTAACAAAATATAAACATAGTTTAGTATAAATATTTTGTATATTTTGCAATTAAAATCGGCCCTAGTGAACAGATTTCGGCCCTAAAGACAACTTTTCTTTTATTTAATGTTAGGTTTCATATGTTAAAATCAGAATAATAAGTTAGTACTCTCGGAAGAAGGAATTCGTAACATACCATATGCTTTACTATGTATTATGTTACTCGACTTTCTATAATGAATAACATAATTTCGTTTTATTCTTAGGCAATATATATAAGTCACTTGACCCTCACTTTTAACAACTCTCTTTGTATTTGAACTAAAAACATTTAACCTATTGAACATTTGCCGTGGGAGCGTGGTGACACAGTGGTTAGTACGTTCGAAGCCGCATAAGTTAGAGGTCGATGGTTCGATTCCCCCAGAAGAATGAATTCTTGCAAATTTGTTCTGATTCGCCGCCTCCACTCCCTGGGTGTTGTGATATGAAGGCCCACTTCCTGTGGTTCCCAGTTCTTCGCTCCAAAAATCTGTGATGTCGTGTTTCGTAAAATGAATAAACAAACTTCTTAAAACTTATTGTTCTGATGACTTTATCTTCTTCAAAACCACATGTTTTATAATTTACACGCTATTAATTGGGATTTTGTTGATATCACTAAGCATTCACAGACGCATTTAAACTCTATCGTTACCGCCAAGCAAAAAGTGTTTTTTATTGTTGACAGAATGTCATTGGGGATTTCAACCGAAACAAAAGTCCATTACGCGTATGCAAATAACGAAAAAAGATAGAAAATTGAGTCATCGAAAACATTTACGGAATAAGCGACGAGAGAGTGGCTTTATTGGATTGTAGTGATCTCACTTTTAATACATCAGACCGCCACAACGTAAGACTGATACAGCTAGACCCCAGTCGTAACCGGGTCCGGCCTTGTCCAGCCCTGGGATCATGATACTGACGGGTTCAAACTTTCTGAATCCTATTTATTTCCAAATCTGATATTTTTAATAGGGAACCCACTTTGTGAATCGAACAAGTTCGAAAAAAGATATATTAATAGCTGAAAATAAACTTATTCCGCGTGGAATGAATCCCAAGACGGCCCATTATCTTGGGGACCAAAGTATCCGAGGGACCAAGGTATCTGGAGTCAGAAAAATATGAAAACTTTTATGAAATCTGAAGTAAAGGTTACACAGAGTGGTGCTAAACATAAACAAGAGTGGCATAGGTGTCTAAGCCTAATAAAAATAGGGCTATTTTTCGAATAAATTACTTTTGCTACAGCACTTTTTTTGAAATTTGCGATTTTTTCGGTCCCCCAGATACCTTTGTCCCCCGTGGTCCCCTAGATATCGTGGTCCCCAAGATAGTGGGTCCCATACACGAAAGTAAACACTTTTTGAACACCAATAATACAGCGAAAATGATTTCAGATATAACTTTATTAATCTTTTATAGTATTATATATATATATATGTAATAGGAATAATAAAAACAAATATATTATCTTTAAATTATTAGATTTCGTCTATTCAGTCTCTTACATGTATATAATGATAGTAAATGTGTTTAGATGGAAAGTCAATGGGCGGGGCTTATTTGAAGTGGGCGGAGCTTCCTGCTAAGGAGGCGGAGCTATTTGGAGTGGGCGAAGCTTCCTGCTAAGGAGGCGGAGCGTATTGTGGGAGTGGGCGGAGTCTAGTAGCAAACCTGATTATTCTATAAGGAAACAACACGGGAAAATTGTGAAAGTGACAGAAAGGGCAGAATTTTCTGATAAATAAAATAAGTAGAAACGAAATTGAGCAAAAAGACTGAAATGAAGAAAATAAGGCTGTAACTACTAACATTGGAATACTTTTAATATTCTAGACTTCTGCTGCAAAATATTAATAATAATATATATTTAAAATATAATAAAAAATGTAAATGAACTATTCAATGATATTTGTTCTTATGCCTTGGTGGTGGTGGTGCCCCATAAGGTACCATAGGTGGCCTCATTGGAGGTCCCATCGGAGGACCCATGAAGGGTCCGCGAGGAGGTCCCATTGGAGGACCGGGATGGAACATCGGTGGTGGAGGGCCGACCCATCCAGGTGGAATGAAGGGACTCGCTGGAGACGGGCTAGGAGCCTCGCCACGGAGGAATCGGGACAATTCCTAAACCGAACCGGTCTGCCATATTTATTAATATTAATCTTTCTTACCTGATAATCTCCGGGTTCTTTAGGTTCATATTTACAATGAATAGTTCTTTCATTCTTCTTCTCTCGTTGCATTTCTACATTAAATGCTCCTTTTGGTCCGCGAACTCGGACGGTCAATTGACCTGCACCGGCACCGCGTGTTTCAACCACAAAGTTAGATTTGAACCTAAAAAGGAATAAATAGATTCTACAAAAGAGTCAATAAAGTTAGAGTCAATGGGAGTTAGAGTCAATGGAGAAAATAATTGAACACGGAATATTGTCTATGTAAGTTATTTTTAACTAATTCGCTATTTTAAAATATTGTTAACAAGCACCTTTTATATAATTGTTAATATAAACACAGAAGATGAATATTGTTGCCATAATATAATAGATCCAAGATCCAAGTAAAGTTAGAGTCAATGGAGTATTTTCTACAAAAGTACATCGGTTTTGATTCAAAACCTCTGCTCTCCGGAATAATAAGAATTATGAACCAAGATGATAAAATAGACATAAGTAAACTATTACGCTTTTCTTAGATATTCAAAGAATGCAAAGAAGTTCTTAATGTATATTTAGTGAAGTTGCTCAAATATCTGGAGTATTGTATATTGTAACAGATTTAAAAACTAATAATAATTTATATAACCTTTAACATAATAAGTTACCCTATATGACAATGATTCTATAATAAATAGTACCTGGTCCTGATCTTCTTGTATCAATAAGAGTCTTTATTTCTTCACCAATAATACCAATCTTAAGCTTTGAAGCATCTACAGTAATTAGAGCTGCAGTTGTAGCATTCGTATCGACAACAACCTTAATAACTTTTATATTTTTAATTCTTTGAAATATTTGAAAATTTATAAAGTGTATTGGAAAGTGAACTCTTTGCATTTAAATTATAAACAAATGTCCAGGCCTTTATTTCTCGATCTCAGTTTTGGTGACATAAAAATAATATTTTCTTTATGCTCAAAGTACTTTGTTCGAATTTAATGTTAGATTACTTGAAAATAGTTAGTATTACATGCTATGCATCCAGTACAGTATGCTGGATAAATGATGTGATACAATAAAATAAATGTACTTTTTAAGTAAGTAGTTTAAGTAGACTCTCATTCTACTAATTTCTTTTAATCTTATAAAACACCTCCGTTACTGAAAACAGTAAACCTATCTTTTAATATAAACATTTATAAATAATTATTCTTCCACAAACCTTAAATGGGCTTCCATGTAAATGTTGTCCATTCCATAATACATTAAGTTCATATTGTCCACTCATTAAGGGAGTATAAGTTGCTTTATATACATTATGTCCTAATTGTTGTAGTCGAACCGGCACATCTGTCTTTTGTCCCAATAAAGAAGCTGTTATTCTGCCTTCTCTTGATATATCCGAACCATCAATTAAGAATTCATTCTGTTCTTTAAGAACGCCACGGTGTAAACCGTCACCACGAACCATCGAAATCATCCTCATAACGAGAAGAAGAAGTTCTTTCTCTCAAAACAAAAGATTAAAATAAACACATATGAAAGAAGATTTAATAAATGATTAGGGTGACCTAAACTTCAACTTTAACTTAAAAGGTAAAAGTTTTCTTAGAAATAACGATTAATAATTATATCAAGTTTAGGTAAATGATAGTTTAAATGCATCTCAATGGAAGATTAGCCGAGTCTAACAATTAGTTTGAATTATCTAAGAGCTTAATATATATAATCCTCTGACAAATGACCGTAACCAGTCACCAACCCCGATTCCATATTTTGTATTCCTTATAATAAAACATATAACAAACTTAGTTTACTTGAGTTACTTGAATCTAATACTCTTTCTTTCTTCTTTAGGAACTTTCATCAATTAAATTATCGTAACGTATAGTTTTAGTGGTATAGTTTCATTTGCGAGTAATAACGACGTCATAATTTTGCATTTTAAGGATTTTTAACACCGCAACTGCAGGCAAATTACGCGCGCATACATCGCAAGTTCATTTTTTAAGTAGAGGCAGTGCCATGAGCTGATACGATATTCTCAATAAAGGTCGGTAAATTATTAAGCTGGAATAGGACTATATCTCATATGCAAACTCTAGTAAATCAATAGTTAATTTATGTATTTACCTTGATTGTGAGGTGCTTGCACTATGTATATATTGTTGTTCTTTTATTCTAGAAGTTGTTGGCTGAATTTCTTCTGGAGCAGAACGAGCTCTAACCGGATATGCACCGTCCACTGGATGTTCATTCCAATATAAATATATATTGTACCTTTAATAATAAAATTAAAATAAGTTATTATCATCAAAGGTATAGTATCAAAGGCTATTTTTCAAGCAAGCGCAGTAGAGGCTTTTCTTCGAAAGTACTATTATTATTATCTAACATTATATATATATATATATATATATTGAACGTTAAATGCATTGTTCGACGCGGAATTCATGGTTAGAAAAAACAAGCTGACGGAATCTGGCGGTCCCTTGGAAATATGATAGGTAAGCAGGCCAGCTTATTGTAATGAGCTTCTAGTAATTATAGGTATTCGTTTATTTATATGTTTTTTCTTTTAATTTTGAAACCGTTTGTAGTGCTGCAAAATGTTTCCCTTGAAGGTAAAGTATTGCAACACTGCGCACATCTAGTAATGCCGGCTCGATAAGGTCTAGGTTTTGAAATAGACTCAATATTAAGGACGTTTATTATATGAATGACTGTTGGAAGGACAGTATTAAAGAAATCGTGCCCAAACCGGTTGTTGTTCAGTCCTTTAAAGTGTCATATTTCCACTTACTTTCCAGGATTGGGCGGACTAAATGTGATCCTGTATTTTCCGTATCCTAGGTCGTCAACTGCCGGACCACCGCCGAGCATCGCATTATCGGCATCCCGAACTTCGGCACGAAGTTTGCCTGAAAATCAATAACTAGAAAAATAGATTGAATATTACTAATATTTCACATAAAAAGAGACTTTTGCGAAACCTTAAAAATTTTAATCTTTTTTGCTATTGGGTGGGTATGTCTTTATAAAAAAGTTTGACAGTTTGTCTTCTGCCATTGAATTCTGATATTAGGGGTGTTTTGGGATCGAGGCTTGGGAAACCAGCAGCTTGTTTATCCTATGTGTCGTAGCCCCAAAGACTGAATATTAGAAAATATCGGTCTTAGCTCAGTAGATTCCGGAATGGATTGCCGAAACCCTTCCCCTCGAAAAAATCTACTATTATTGTGATACGAGTGATAGATAAACAGTTTATTAACATTATAAGTGTTACCGGGTCCGGCTGCAGTAGCGTCGACGTCAAAGGAGTTTGACTGTCCAAGTCTAAGTAGAAGAGAACCATCTCTATCCATATCAATATCATTAACAATAACCTTAGAAGGATCGACAACTCGAATGGAGAAGGGGCTTCCTACAAAGGGAATATATTTAGTTTAGTTATCTTTTTACATGTATCAACAGAAGTATAAAGACACATACTTATTACATGCTATTCTTGTTTTCTAATTATATGTTCTAATTTATTTAAGACAGTTATAGTCAAAGCCAAGAGTAATAATGGAGTGTTACATAATGAAGAGAAGCTGATTTATTGGATTTTGAACACCGCATCGGCAGACCTTCAAAAACGAAACTGTGTACGGGGCGAATACGAAAAAAAGCGCCACGAGTATGGTAATCGCAAAAAGATAATAAAATCTATTTACCGTATCGGATATCAATGCTTATTATCACTAAGTTTCAAGTTCTGGGGGTAGAGAGTTTTTCTGCCGGAGCGGGCTGGCCACTTTTCATGAAAGGTTTTGCAAGATAATAAAAGTAGTACATATTTTAATACAAGGTAGTAGATAAAATAGATAAATTAGGTTAATTTCTCTTGTTAATACATAAATTATCTTCTTGTTCTAAGAATATATTATCTTGTTTTATGTAAAACAAACTAACAAACATTAACTTTAAATACTTTAAAACATTCCACGTACCTTTCAATGGTTTATTGTTAAAATCAATGTTGGCAGTATGAAGTCCTACTTGATCTGGATAGAATGCAACTTCAGAACTACCGTTAGGACGTCGCATTACGTTATGGCGGATCTATAATCAATATGTAAAGGTCTTCGGGTGCACGAAATATGGGATAAATAAGCTGCTGGTTTCCCAAGCCTTCTGCAGCTACGGGGAGTCGAACCCACAACCTTATATCCTGACGGATTTAGAGACCGCTGCTCTAACCACTAGGCCAAAGCACGTGTAAGGTACTGCCTATTCTCAGAAGATTCCGAAATGAATGTCAGAAACCCTACGACAAAGAAATCTACAGTCATGGGAACGATTGAAGAAAAGAAAAAATAATTCTAATGCATGTTTCGTCTACAGGATTCATTAATTAGGCTCTCTAATTATCTTATATAAATTTAAAAGTTTTTAGAATTCCAATATTATATAATTTAAATTATAATAATATTAATGCAAGTTTGCTAACCTTATTTCCATCTGGCCCCGTTACTAACACCTTAAGCCCTCCATGACTATGTTTTGGATCGAATATTAGACTGGCTGGCTCGCCGATCTTAACAGATTGATCAATTGCAGCTCCGTAGACAGTAGGGGTCTCTTGTTCTCCAACCAGGAAGGTCTGTGGATATCCTGAACGGAAAGGGTTACGGTACTTTAGAATCAAGAAGACTAGTATAGTTCAAAAAAGATTAAACCTAGCAATTTGTGTTTTAACTTGAAATGTGTATACACATCCGAATTGGATTTTCAAAAGTTACAGAATACTTTTTGCTACAGATTCTTTGTTAGCACCACTTCTCTCCAGTACACTGACTATATAAATTAAAAAAGAGATTATACTTTGAATATCTTAAGTTTACTTACCGGGTACTTGGAATCCTCCTACTTTTACATTAAACTTGTGTGGTCCTAGTTTAGCCGGTAAGAATGTAACGCGGTCTTCACCGCCTAAAAAGTTGTATTATTGGGATACTGTAACAGTTATTTTATATTATCTATTAATATTAATAAAATCTGTGTTTTCTTTAAAGAATTTAACGTGCTAAAGCTTAATAATGGGATTGTATCGCTTGAATTTGATATGATTTCAAAGGAGAAATACAAATTAAATTGCTTGAATTTAATATGTTTTCGAAGATAAAAAACAAGTCACAAAAGTTTTATGTGAAAACTAGAAAAATCAAAATTACGCTGGTACCTGGGGATTTTAGCATCTCAACCTTCAATGGGGTTCCAGTTGGATCTGATACTTCAACCTGAAGATCTCCAGCTCCAGCCTCACGACGGTCAACTGAAAATAAAGAGTTAAAGAGAGTTTGTTAGTAAAACCGAAATTAAAAAGAATAATCTAAAATATAGTCTTTATAAAGAGATAAGTACCCTGAAAATAGGCGGAGTTATACAAAAATGAGTGTACTTTTGAAGAAAAGTCTACCAAATCCACTGATTTTTCATTCATTATTATTTAACACCGCTGCTCTACCAAACACGGGTCGCCAACAGCCGCACTGTGCCCCTTTTTAATACTTAAAGGTAATTTTTCTCTGAAACGACTGAACCAATTTTTCCTAAAAAAACTCATTTCCCTAGATTAGTCTACGTGCTATGGAATGGACCAAAATAAACATAAATTTAATGTCATATAAATCCAGGAATCGTGAACCAAACTCCGATTTTGCTCTGCATCCTTGCGTTAGGGCGCGGCGAGCCCTGCACAGATTGGATAGTCTGCACTATACTGTGCTGTAAACCTAGTTCTTACTTACCATTAACTGTCTGTGCATGTCTTAATATTAATGAATCTGGTAGTCCTTTAATTTCTACTCTTTTAGGATCAATAACTTCACAATTAAAGGGAGAACCAGTGATTGGACGCTCGCCGAGAGTCACTTCAATGCTGTGCGAACCTAAGAAAGAATAATTTTTTAAAAGAACTGATGACTTTTCTTTTAAGCTTATAAGTTTTAAGGTTACTTCGGTCAAAGTAATGTTTATTTGAAGTATTATATTTGTGGTGTAAAGTAAAATATTGTTTTTTAACTCGACGAAACACGAACCCACAGAAGTTTCAGCGAAGATGCGATTCAAAATAACTGTATCAATCGGCCACTCCATATAAAACTAATTAGGGCGCGGAAGATTCCGTTTTCCGGCTACTTTCATGATACTAACTTACCAGTGTGTTCCGGAGTAAACTCCACCCAATAACTGTCATCCGCTTGTTTATAGCAACGAACTGGCAAAGGACCGCCATTTGGATCTAAAGAACAAACTATGATTACTGTAATATATGTCTCTTAACTATAGTCAGTTACACGAATTCGGTCATCTTTTTTGGGAATCACAGAAAACACACTTTTTTAATCTATTCTAAAAGGTGTTCTCAAGGGCCGGCTTTTTTCCTAGCCCTGAAAAACGACTAAAGGCGAGATTCGTTTTTTGTGATTTGCCGTTTCAGTACAAGGAGTTAGACCGAATCCATGTAACATTTGCTTGTTCAAGGATCTTTAGATTCAGCAAAATTACAAAAATCTCAAGTTCGAACGTTTACGAATATACATAACATAAAAAACACAGATAAAACACGGAAACATGCAAAACATGCAGAAAACAAATAAAGTTGAGCCTGAAAATCTGAAAAAGATTAATTTGTTAATAGGTAAAAAGCGTGTTTTAGCAAAAATGTTAACTTTTGGTGTGTTTTTAGGTGAGAAATTGACAAATTATAAAATAGATAATAACCTGATACAAGAACATCCAGTTCTATTTGAGTTGAGTCATTAAGAGACACTTCAAAACGGGCGGTACGACCGCGTTGCGCCCGACGCAACGCGTCACCTGAAGCGCGCGCCAAGCCGCCTTCTAGAACAAAACATTCGTAGGGACATTCTAAAAAGAATATAATAAATAAAATAAATATTAAAATTAGTAGTTTTCAATATAAATCTATAAACTTTTAAATTTTAGACTTTGTTAACAATTTCAACAGAAAGGATTCATTTGTAGCTTGGTTATTTTTTGCGTTATTTTCTTCTAGTTCAATGTAAAGATGCATGTTTATTTGTATATAACAAAAATAAAATAAATTCTAAAATATTAAAATAATAAAAGTCACCTGGCAGCAAAAGTCCATCAATAGCCACATTAATAGAGTATTCTCCGGGTTTTTGGGGCACAAAACTGCAAACCAAAAGACCAGATTTAACCTTCTTAACGGAACAAGAAACTATTTGTGTACCATATAGAATATCTACAGAAGCAGATTCAGCACCGCTAGAGGTATAGTCAACTGAAAGAAAAAAGAATATTATAAGTTTATTAAATTACAAATGATTGTTATAAATATTTGTTATGTTCTAATTAAATTAAAGAGTAACAATGGAGTATAAAGAACTTTTGTTTAGCCTGAGCTCGTGTCACACTTACAAAAAATCTGCGAGGTATGCGCGGTGTTAAAAATTCAATAAATACGCAAGTAACACTCAATTATTGGTTTTGAATTAGATTACATATTAATATAGTCTAGCCCGCAATGCTCTACTAATTTAAGAAACTAACCATTAAACTGTATTTCTGTGCCGGCTCTTTCATTCCTCAGTCCTATAATTCTAACAGCAGAAGGATCTAAAACAGGAAGACAGAAGGGTGAGCCTTCTATATGATTACCACCGACTAGAATGTTCATTTCATGAATGCCTTCTACCTGCAAATAAACAAATAAACATTCAAATAAATGAAATGAGAAATCAAATGTTAGATTCATATTTTTGTTCTATAGAAGTGAATGGAAAATCGGAGGATTGGGATTCTTTTCTTATAAGTACATTCATTTTTGTCCCTTTCTCCAGGATACTGTATCGAAAACCTATCTATTAAGACAAACGTAATGTATTATATTTTAAAGCAAACAATCATAATGGTAATGTTTTGTTATTTATTTTACTTTTTAGGAACAAACCTACTTTGTTATTTGATTGATTGCCAAAAACACTTTTGTGACAGTGTTTAATGAAGTAATTGTTAAAGAAAGAAACGGATATTTTAAATATATTGATTATTTAATTTTTGGCTTACCTTAGGATTCCACATAGCCGAATAAAGAGTTTCGGATATGCGTTTAACAATGACTTCATTTGAATTACGATCAGGACCTAAATTACAATTATTATTATTGTTTATATATTTATATTTAAAATTCTTAGTTTTATGTAGTAGAGATCTACAGTTAATTTACAGTCTATTTAAGATGCCGTGTCTTCTGCGTATTTTATTAGACATTTGCGTATTTAATTAACTTTAAAGTAAAAAGTGTATGGCCTTTTGACTACGACTATATTTATCTTTACAACATACCTTCTATATCTATTTCAATTTCTCCTTCTAGTCCAGAATCAATCAATAGTTTATGTTCTGCTGTTTCGCCAACAATTTGTTTGTGGATTTCAGAAACAAGTTGGACGCTGTTTAGAGGATCGACGACCTGAAATTAAGAAGTAACAAATATTTTCTAGCGCGGTATTGCGAGAAATTGCAGTCTTATAAAATGAACTGGTAAGCGGTTGACCTGAAGTTTGTTCTTTCCTGATACATCATAATATTAACACGGTGCTCTCATCATTTCACTCTATAAGACTCTTCCAACCGAACTGACTTGTTTGCACTTGTGTCCTACGTTTACGCTAGCTTACCTTTTGAATTCTTGTTTTTCCAATCTGTTCTTCAAGCACATAAATATCGATTGAATGTTGTCCGCTCTAAAAAACTCCGCCCATTATTGATTTTCTCTTTTATGACCAACCTCCTTAAATCTAGTTGCAACTCTGACTCCTCCTCCATTTAAGTTCTCTAACTGAACCGGCAACAGTTTGTTGTTTGGGTCTCGAATTTCGACCGTTAAGGAATCTTTGTTGTTGGAGTCAACTAAAAAAAGAAACATTTAAAAACTATAACATATTTTGTATAATAATCTAAAAGTTAAATAAAGTATTCCTAATAAACTATAGTCTATATCAATAGTTAGGTTTCTAGCTTAGTATCCTGCATTGAACCAGTGTTAAATTAAATAAATGTATTTTTTATTCTTATTAAACATCTCTGATTCATAGGATAAATAGGCTGGAAACCTAACACTTGCTATAGAGAATATAATGAATAATGTTCTTGCAATTATGCTAATTTAAACTATTTAAAAGACTCAAAGTTTCCATTGTGATTCTTATAACATAATGAAATAGTCTTAACTAACCATCAAAACTGTACTTCGTTCCAACTAAAGCCACGTGTGGTAGCTCATGGGGCGCCTCCCTTACTGTTACTTCAAACGGAGTATCGGAAATACTGTCGCCGTCGAAGAGAATATCAACTTCATGAAGACCTAAAGAAGTACATTCTGTATGGAATATTTACTTAGAAAAGGGACTTCCCATAACTTTCTTATCGACCGGATATACTTTTAAAATGTTATTACTTTTAATTGAATTAAGTTATTAAACTTACTTAACATTTACAGTTTACTGTTCAAAAAAGGTTCTTTTCACAAAATACATTTACTTTCACAAAGTTGTTTATTTAATTAATAATAATAATAATAATAAATACTAACCTTTCATAAGCGGTGTAAAAGTTACAAAGAATCGATCATCTTCCGTTTTTTCCACCGAAGTCGGCAGAATTTGACCATCGGGAGCTGTACAGAGGAATAAAGGACAGAACAGAAACCGGGACGGGACCCAAAAAGACGGCAAGACAAAACTACAGTAACCCAAGCAGGACACAACTACAGTAATCCAAGCAGGACATAACTACAGTAACCCAAAAGAACCCAGGACCGAAAGACAGTGACAAAATACGAATAGAACACAACATAACTGGCATCTTACAAACAAAATACCAATTGAAATTAATAAAAACTTTCAATCAATACTTAATGCTTTAAAAACAGTTGAACTAACCGACTATGATTACATTACAATCCGTGGATCGACCGGGGTTTTCGATGCTGAAGCCCTTTTTCTGGCCGACCTGAATAAGAAAAATAAGATTCAGTCAATAAACTTAATATTACATAAAATATGACAAATGCCAGAATTTTAACAGTATCTACTTGGCGCTTAAATGGGAACAAAAGTCTTATATTATGCTAATTTTAATCATTTTTTTCAGTAACTATCCGTTTGTTTCAAAAAAGTTAACTATCTATTTATACAAATTTGAGACAACCTAGTTAATACAAAAATATACGGTTGCGTGAAACTGAGTGTTGAGAACAAGTGTGAATAAGAAGGACTATGGCCTTATGAGTAACTATCTTAAAATGTATGCAAAACACTTCTTGAACTAAAACAAACTCTAATAATAATAGTTATGATACCTGTGCTGACTGCAGTTCCTGTGACAATGGTCCTACAACTACATTTCTTTCGATTCTTCCGGAATCCTTGCTCCTCTGAGGGGCGTGACCTGTTAGCGCGGTGGTCTGAGCTGGAGCTAACATTGTCAATGGAGCGTCAGATTCGACAATGCAGGTCATGGGGGATCCTGCAACGTAATGGGTTACTGTAGCCGATTTCAAACAGCTTCAATCTTTAAATTCAGCATTCTAGGAACATTAATAAAGTTAAGTTAAATGTTATAAGCAAATGTTAGAATAATACTATAATTATTTTATAATTACCTTTTTTACTAACAATAAACGAGCGTATAGTACTCATATTTTAGAAAAGTGTGGAATTCTTGTATAGCGCGCGATAAACATGTTTTGCTAAGAAAACGTATAAATGCAAAAGGCAAAAACTTAAATTAAACAAACAGAATAAAGCAAGTGAAGGATTTTAAACATGGATAATGTATGTGAAAAAGGGGCCTAAACGTTTATTTGTAATTATGATTCCGGAATAACGGGAATCAGAACGGGCGACAAAAGATCTGCACAAATAGAACTATATTCAACTGAATATTCTCATATTGCTTTCGAAATAGTACTGTTTTGTACATATATTAGTCTATAACAAACAAAAGACCTCAGAGCGCGGTGGTTTACGCAGGCCTCAGTAATTGCGTATGGGACTTTTTCTGGATATGATACAAAATAAAACTAGTACAATAATATTTTTCTGGCAACAGACAAACAATTGCGCTTCAAACCATATAATGGTTTTCCAATTTTACCGCAGAACGAGCGATTTTCCAAACCTTAAACAACACCGCGCACTGCAGTCTTCTTTTTGTTATGGACTATATCTGTTATAGCCAGTTCTGATCTCTTGTAGTGCAACCCCCCATTTCTTTAATTATAGTCTTAAAGCACAAAAACAGTACAGTCCTATCATTGTTCAATAAGAAAATACATCATTATAAATATTCGGATAATTTTAAATCCGCTTGATAAAACTAACCTGGCACACTAATCTGGTTGAACTTGACGCTGATAATGTGCGGCTTCGCTTCATTTGGAGTAAAAGAGACTTTAAACTTTGCTTGTCCTTCGGCCTGTACGAAATTAGGCACATTCTTTCCATCAACAGATACTATTATCTCCATGTTACCAGCACCAGCACGAGCAGCATCTACAAATTAAACTCTGTACTTTCTTTTTTAGTTGTTTATTTATTTATTTAGTACAGTTCAGCGGTTGTTCAGTATAGTAGTTAGTAACAATGGTAAAGATACTTTCGAATAATTCCATCTACATCAAATGAGTTTAGTTTAATAATTTTTTACTATAAGATTTGAGAATCTTGAACCTGTTTTTATGTTTAGAATAGCGACAATTGCGTAAAACAATTTGAATATAATTATATCAAAGTAAAATTATGGAATATATTCTTTACATGGTCTACAACTACTCTTTAAGAGATACAATATTTTATATAATAATTGCTTACCAATAGTAAAAGTAGCTGGTTTGCCTACTACGGCCCTCTCAACAGGTGTTAACTTTGCTTGTCTAGCATCATATGCTTTAGCTGTGAATGGAGAACCCGCAATAGGCTCGCCGAATACAGAAATATCTACCTGTAATGTAATAGAATTAAAATACTAATATTTATGTTATTAAAGCAATGATTTATGTTTTCTTTTTCATTTTATATAACAATAATTTATTAAAATTCTAAAATTTACAAACAAACCTGATGATTTCCGACACATTTAGGTGTATAAGTAGCAATTGTTAATGTCTCATCCTTTTTACTCCTGGTAACATTAACAGGTAGGTCATTTGACTGAGAATCTCTAACGCGAACTTCTGGAACATCACTAGGTCCGGTAGTCTGAATCATTATCTGAGTTTCTTCATCAACTGGGATTCGGTCAACACCCGGACCGGATGCCGAAGCTTGAGCGGATGAGACAAGCTGACAAATGAAGGGAGAGCCTAAATCAGATTTAAGAGTTTTCTTAACTGTTGAACTAGTTTTAAAAATAGTATCGTTTTAAGTTTTATATAAGTTAAAAGTTCTGATTCCCCATTAACAACGGTTTCTATCACAAATACGTGCTTAAGGCCTAATCTCTGAAAACATAGCTAGATATAGTTCATAACAAAAAGACTGAAGTGAACGGTGTTCTTTAAGGTTACAAATTCGCTCGTTAAGTGGCAAAATTAAACTCGTAAAACTATTATTTTTTATTTTGTATGATGCCCAAAAAAAGACAAACACGCGGAAGTCTATGTATACCACCACGTTCTGCGGTCTTTTGTTTGTTATAGACTATAAGAGTTGATCTTTTTTATATGAAATATATCAGTGAGTATATACAAAATCCGATTTCAAGAGCTTTTTAAATTAAGATACTCAGCCAATCTTTCACTATTAAGGTATCTTCATATATTCAATGAATATCGAATATTACCTGGCACAGGTTCATTATTGAATCTGACTGTAATTGTGTGGTCCATGCTCTCTTTTGGTACAAATGAAATATCATATCTGTGAGATCCTAAGGCATGAGCCATTGAAGGTACGCGGCCCTCGTTAACGGCAACTTCCAGATTACCTACACCGGCTTCAGAAGCGTCAACTAAAAGGAGAATAATAAATACTATTTCATTTATTTACAACACACTGTTCCATGAGATAAGCTAAAACATACCAGTAAAGTAAACAGGCTTATCAATAAGTCCTTTTGGAATGGTTCCAACTCTTATCATTCCCGGATCATAAGCTCTACATGTAAAGGGACTACCGGTAACTGGAACACCGCCGTAACGAATGTCTATTTCGTGGTCGCCTAAATTACCAACCTTATTATATGAAAACTAACAATTTTATAATACTATGTGTTATAAATGTGCTTTTAAATTATTCAACACGGCTATTTTACTTTTGAATTTGACTATATACATAATATATATCTATTTAAAAACCTCAATTACCAGTTATTATAAATATGATAAGTACTGACATTGACTAGTTCTTGAGTAAACCTAATTACTCAAACACAGCCAAATTTTGATACCCGAAGAATTGACCAAAATTGATGGTCGACCTGTCGGGGTTACCAGTCTGGCCTAGACCACAGGGCATGATTATTTTATCTGGAAGCGCGGGCCGGCCCCCATATAAATAGGGCTTTTTTCTACTCACCGACTTGCATAGGCGAGAAGTTAACTTGCAGAACACCTGGTTCAACTTCGCTCACAACAACATCGATATCGTTCTTTTTGTTGTCTAAAAGATTTGTATTACAATTAAACTTTAAAATTTACTTATTTTAAAATTTTATATTTATTGTTCACTCTCACACTCTCTCGTACAGGAAAACTTAAGAAAAAGGAAACTTACTCCTGAAAACCTGAAAAACAGTTATCGAACTTCGATTTTTAGAACATTAAAACAATAGAACTACTGTTTAAATAATAATGGTAGATTTGAAGTTGCTTAGTTATACATATCTTTTGGAAAAAAAGTTATATTCCAAACGAGAAGTCCTATCCCGAAAAATAAAAATTGTAAAAAACTAATTATCTTTTATAAAAACTGAATAAACATTCGTACCAGTAACATTAACTGTGAGGGAGTCGCCTCCAGCTACTTCTACCAAGATAGAACTAGGTTGTCCAACTCGAGAAAGTGATGGAATCTTAGTAACAGCTGTACGACCGACTGATTTAGATCTACCCTGAAATATATAAAGATAAATAAGATAAATAAATAATTAATCAAATACTTTGAAAACAATAATGGATTCAAGTTAGTTTAAATAATGGCATGTAACAAAAGTTATTGGAAATTTGTTAATTTTCATAACAATACTAAACTAAGAATAGTCTGGCCTTGAGAATACTAAACCGACGGCGGGGGCGGGCCGACCGAAAACATTTGAAACCAAGTTTGAATTGTCCGGTTGTTTTGACAACCATCTGTATCCCCCCCCCCCCCCTATGTACCTTTTTATTCATCTTTAGTGTTGCTGCCTTCTCTTCTTTCTCTCGTTTTGCTCGTTCTTTTTCCTCTTTTTTCCTTTCTTCTTTCTCTTTTTTTATATCTTTTTTACTCAGACTGGGCGAGGCGGGCGACACCGCAGCCACTGGCGCATCTACCACTGGCAACACCGCGTCTAGAATCTGCACCTCGAAGGGGGAATCTGTAAGAAGAAAGTTTGTATACTCTAATTATAGTCTATATCATAAAATAGATTTTCACTGCAGTATCTTGGGAAGAAGCGGTGTTATTTAAAGGTGAAAGGAATATCGGTGAAGTACGAGCTTTTCTTTAAAAGTGCATTTAATTTAGTTAATACCAACTCTCTCCAGAATACAGCGTTCTAATCAATGCTACATCCACTAGGATTGGCCTTTTGCAGCAGCACGTTAGACCTACGCTTTCATAATGGTGCTACTTATAAACGTGTTGCGGTGTTATTTATGTTTAACATCGCAACTTTTATGATACCGCGCCGGAGTTATAGCTCTGTAACATACTAAACAAGAATCTACACCCCTATTACTAATCGCGAATGGTGACGAGACGTCACGCTTTTTGTCTCGGACAGTCATGAAACTTTGTCAGTTGCTTCAGTTCGACAAGATAAGCATCCAGCCAAAAAAGAAATCCAATCCGTCAACTTTGACGGGAGTTATGACTCCGCAAAGATTCAGGATTAGCATGCATGGTATAGTGGTTAGTAGCTTTGTCTGGCGAG